>JAQJVL010003093.1:0-70230 GCA_035578905.1 Stictocephala bisonia | reverse complement strand
ATTTTTAATAGGATTTATCCACACGTAAAAAAAAATTATTTTAAATGATGTTACTTGTTCTTAAGACCTTTCCAAAAGTATTTTATGCAATCACGTTCAACAGAAAATCAGATTTGAATTCACAACAGTAGTCTGCTCGTTTTAAAAGGGTTAAAGCAAAAAATTAAAAGCTAAAATCTTAAATCAATAAAAATTTAGTTATAGATCTAACTAAAAATCTGTTAGTTTTTTTATTGCAGATAATGAGGGGGGAGGGGGTAACAATCATATTCAATGTTCTTGGGAAATTCCCTGAATAAATTAAGTCTCTTACTTTCTATTCCATTTAATTACACTGTTTATTTAAGTTGGTCTGGCAAAGGGAACAATCAAAATGTTATTAATGCAGTGTTCATAGTAAATTGCTACTACAGCAATCTATATATATACAGGGTGAGTCTCTACTGCACCATTAAATTTACCTGTTTGTTGTACTCACAAAAAGGAACAAAAAAGTTCATATTAACCCGTGTCCGATTCTCAACCGTTTAGCTGTTAGGGCTCATATTGTATGTTTTTAAAATTACTTGACATTAACTAACTGATTGAGCTACAAAAACAAAACAAAAACACCTACCAGATTCTTAT
Source organism: Stictocephala bisonia (assembly GCA_035578905.1). Classification (NCBI taxonomy): domain Eukaryota; kingdom Metazoa; phylum Arthropoda; class Insecta; order Hemiptera; family Membracidae; genus Stictocephala; species Stictocephala bisonia. Next base: position 69,603 of record JAQJVL010003093.1, on the reverse strand, counting down.
TAATACTATTAAAAAGATCGTTAAATTCTCTATAAGTGTCAATTATTTTGCAAGCTGTACCGGGTCTTTTGACCGGTACATTTCGTTTTTTTTCGTCGTTGGCTGCCGGGCTGCCTGAGATCGCTCATGCCCTGCGTTTCGCGTACTTTGGTGGCCGTTGGCCCGGTTTCGTTCGTTCCTGGGTCCAGCTTCGGTCAGGTTGGCCTGTCTGTTCAGTTGTCTTGTGCTGCCTGCAGAATTTCGTTATGATCGGCTAGACACACTAAAACGTAAGTGTTCATTTTGTAAGTTTTAATATCTAATCACCCTTTTGGTGAAAATACTTTTGTTTCATTGAAAATATTAATCGGGCTTAGTTGTGTTTTCAGGGTTTTGTTAAATTTGTATTTTCTTTGTCTAGTTTTGTTAACCTAGGTTTGAGCCATGTGCTCCATGTTACTTTTTACCGTTAATTACCGTTAATGCTTTTTATATCTGCCTTTATTGTCAATAGTAGTTCTGTATAATGTTTTGTTGAGCCTTTTTACAGTTGTAGTTACCGATTTACCATATTTTTTGTTCTTTGCCAATAACCTAGCCTATCTGTGTAATTTGATTTTCATGTTATAACCTATTGCTCATGTATCCATAGCCTAGTTTCAGTTTGTCATTTTTAGTTCCATATACGTAATTACGTCTTTTATAATTTGTTAAATTTGTAAATTGGTTTAAATTATTCATAGCCTAAAGTTAATCTTTCATTGTCTTGTTTGCTCCACTCATGTTCTTGTTTGTCTCTTCATGTTCAGTTTGGCAAAATCATGCAACCTTATATTTAGTTGTTATGTGTAAAATTTTTGTTGTTGTGGCTGGACTGTTTTTAATGGCTGTGTTTGACCTTGCAGTCCAGGGTCCTCGAGTGGGACATTTTCCCTCAGCCTGTCGTCCGGGGAAAGTTCGACCATCCACACTGCCAGCCTGGCCTGAGGACCATGTATAGAGGCCATTGGCGACCCTGCTGCCCCACCTACATCTTTGGGTAGGAATCTTCTGTCCTCAGGTCAGTGCTTTCCATTTGTTTCCCGGCGGCTGAGCTGGGGGTTGATAATAAGAAAAAAAGAAAAAAAATGTTTGTGGAACTTTATGTGGCCTAGGCCTAAAACTGTAACTTTTGCAGTGATTCATAAAACAGCCATGGGGACATTGTTATATATATATATATATTATATATATATATATATATATATATATATATAAAATTTAATAAAAGGAAAAGGAAAAACTTATGTTAATATTTATTGTTATTTATCTTTGTTAGTTTATTCTGTTGTTATATTTTTTTAGATTTTATATTTGTTAGGTCCCTATGGTTAAGTTATGTTATTATTTATTGTTATGTTTAGGCCTAGTGAGCGTTATTTATTTTTTCGTTGTTAATTGTATTATAGATGTCTTGAAGTGACTTTTTACTAGAACGGTACCGTGTTATATATATTTTTTTAAATTGTTTAATTTTTTAATTCTTCACCAAAAGGGGATTATTGTGCTTAGCTTAACTTCTAATTCGGAGCTGCCCAGGGATTCCGGCTTACTCCCTGGCCTCGGTGGAATCAAGGGATGTGGGCCAAATTGCCGGCTTAATTGGTGATACCAAAATTGTTATAAATTTTTCACTTTTTTTGGGTCTTTAATTTCTTGCGTTTCTTGCGTTGGGGCTAGGCTGCAGATAGGCCATACACCAGGTAGTTGTTAATTTTGGTTTTTGTAGAGTTTGTGGTTTTTGTAGCTTTGGTGAATCTTGTTAATTTTAGTGTTTATTGTTATTTATTTAATTGCGTCTATTTATTGTGGCCTTCTGCCAAGTTTTGATTATTTGTTGGTTTAATTGGAAATAAATTAGTTTCGCTCAGCTGCCGAGTGTTATTTTGACCCTCCAACTGCCCCCCCCCCCCGTGATCCCATCGCTCGACTGGTTTTGAGCCATTTCCCCCGGTTGGCACGCTTGCCAGCTTTGGTGGGGGGGGGATGGGTCTTAATTGGTAGCAGAGCGTGGTTGCCTAAAAAAAAAAAAAAAAAATATTCTTTCTTGGTTGTTGACGGTGGGGGTTTGCCAGTTAGTAGGCCATGGTTGGCCGACCTACCGTCAAGGTGTCTTGGTATTGCATAAAAAAAAAGGAAACAAATAAATAATTATTTAAAAACAAAAAACAATTAGAAAACCAAATAAATAATTTAACTTGTAAAAAAAAAAAAAAAAAAAAAAAAAAAAAAAAAAAAAAAAAAACTAGGCAATCTGCTTGGTTACTGTTTTGAATGGGTTTCATGGGTGGATTGGAGTGGTCGGCAGTGGCTCGGTAGGCTGAGGGTTTTGTTCGTCTTGGACCCTGGAGTTGTCGTTTTTTGTGTATATTGTTGAGATTTGTTGCGTTCGAGATGGCCTATCTGCAGAATGTTGCGCTCCTAGTGAAGGAGGAGTTGATATTTGAGTTGAGGTCGCGTGGTGTGACTCCGGAGGGTGATGTTCTGAATCTCCGGAGGTTGCTGCGGGAGCAGTTGTCCGCGGGTACGGCGGTGGATTGGTCTGATCTACTGGAGGTTGGTGATGAGTTGTCTGTTTGTAAACGCAAGGTGGAAGATTGGGAAGGGGTTTTGGAAGATCTGCAGTTTGAACCTCCAGTAGGTCGTGACCGGGCCTGCCGTCTTGCACGTTTGGGGCATCTGCTTGCCCGTTTAAGGCTGGTCAACCGGGCACCGGGGTTGGAGCCGTCGGATAGGGCGTGGATCTTGGAGAGTGTGTCTAGGCTGGATGAGATTTTTCAGGCACTCTCCGGTTCCACGACTCCTACGGGTCTGGGTCAGCGGCCTACTTTCGCGCTTTCGCCTAATGTGTCGAGGCCGCAGGCTGAGACAACGGCTCTCACTGTGCCTGAGGTTCCTTCTGAGCCTGCAGGCGTTTCTGTTGAGGTTGCTTGTGGTTCGGCTCCAGCTGCCGTTCCTTCTGCTTCTTTGGGTTCACCTGCTCTTCTGCAGCTGAGCTACCACAAGCTACCTAACCCTCTCACGCCCATGATCCAGAATCTCCCTGTGATCGATGGGATGGATCCTGAGGAGCTTCTTAAGTTTCTGTTGGCCTTTCTCAGACTTAGTGAGATGCCCGGCATGCAGGCTGGGGACTTGCTTCGTCTGATTTTCCCGTATTGCAGAGGTCCCGTTGGGGAGTTGCTGAGTTCTGTCTTGGCCAGTGATGCCTCGGTGGACTCGTTCCATCGAGAGTTACTTTCGTTGTTTCTTCCCATTCGACTCAGGGAGAGGATGGTCATGGACAGAGTTTATCGGTCGCAGGGTAGGGGCGAGTCTCTGGCAGCCTATGTCTCTTCAGTCAAGGAAGCTCGGCAAGCGTTGCGCCTCACACTTTCTGAAGCTGACACCGTTCGTGTCATCCTGGATGGCATTTCTCCCGAAGAACGGTGCAGATTGGTTTTTGCTGGTGTTCCTTCGACTTTTCGGGAGCTGCATCAGCTGTGCATTGTTTCGCGCAGCGTGCAGTTCTCAGACCAGCAAGGGAGGGATCATGAGAGTCATCGTGCTCTCCCCACCCGTCGACCGGCTATGTCTTTAGGTGTGAGTCAGCCAGTGGAGGGTCGTGGTTCTCGGCCTCCTGTTGTGTGCTTTGCTTGTGGCCAGCCTGGTCACATTCGTCGTGACTGTCCACGTGCTCGAGGTCGTGGGGCGGGAAACGCTCAGCGCGGGGGGTTGCCTCCACAGTAGCTCCCCGCGTTGTTGCGAGTGACCGTGGCCATTTGCCTTTGACACGTGCCCATAGCAGGAGTGTCGGGGATTTTTCGGGCCTTGCTGGCATGGCTTCCCTGGGACTTAGTGCGGTCACCTCGGTGTGTCCTGGCGTTTTTGTATCTTTTGGTGGTACGGTGTGTCGAGCCCTTCTTGATTCTGGTTCGGCATGCAGTATCATCAGCCTTTCTCTTTTTGAGTCCCTTGACGCCTTAGGACTTGTCAGGCACACCGAGCCTTCTTCTATTACGTGCTGGACGGCATCCCAAACTCCTCTACCCATACTTCTAAAGGCGTCATTACATTTTAAAATTGAAGGATTTTCCTGGAGGTGGGGTTTTCTTGTTGCCAAGGACCTGGCGGTTTCTTGTATCCTAGGGGCAGACTTTATCTCTAAAAGTGGTATGGTGCTTGACCTCCAGAAGCGCCAGATGTTTTTCAAGTTTAATCGGCGAGTTTTGGTGCCTCTAGTAGGTCATTCTGACTGCCCTCCTGCAGTCAGAGAGGTGGGTTGTGAGCCCAAACAACCCAAGGTGGATCCAGGTGGTCATCTCCCCCCTGAGCAGGCGGAGGCCATTAGGAGGCTGTGTTGGCGGTTTCCTGATGTGCTTACGGCTGAGCTTGGGGTCACTTCTCTTCTGGAGTATGAGATCCACCTCACCGATTCTCAGCCCGTAAGAAGTCATCCATACAAACTTGCTCCCCCAAAGATGGAGGTTATGAGGGCTATGATTGAAGATCTTCTGAGCAAAGGTGTGATTGAACCGTCTCGTTCCGCTTATGCCAGTCCAGCTTTTCTTGTGCCCAAGCCTAATGGTAAGTCTAGGCTTGTGATGGATTATCGGAGGCTCAACGCTAAGGTCGCTATTGACTCGGTACCTCTGCCTGATTTGCATTCTGCGTTTGATTGGTTCGGTAAGGCTGTTTTTCAGTGTTTTTGATTTGAACCAGGCCTACCATCAGATTCTATTGAAGAAGGAATCACGGCCTATGACTAGCTTCTGTGTTCCATGGAATCTTTATCAGTTCACTAGGGTTCCTATGGGTCTTGCTGTGGGTGCCCAGACTCTTACTCGTCTGCTTGATTCCATCTTCCATGATGTGAAAATCAAGTTTGTCTTCAATTACCTGGACGACCTTCTTGTCTACAGTGAGACTTTCGGGGAACACATGCAACATCTGGAGGAAGTTCTTAGTCGCCTTAAATCAGCTGGCCTTACCGTCAATCCAGAGAAAGTCACTTTTGCTCGTCCTGAGATTTCTTTTCTGGGTCATCTGATATCTTCTCGAGGCGTCTGCATTGATCCTGCGAGGACCCAGGGCATTCGGGATTTTCCTCCTCCCAGAGATGCCAAGGGGATTGCCCGTTTTGTGGGGATGGTGAATTTTTTCCGTCGCTTCATCCCTAACGTGGCCGAGCTTGCTGCCCCGTTGAACGAGCTGCGGAAGAAAGGTGTCCCTTTTGTGTGGGGCCAAGCTCAGCAGACTGCCTTTGATGCTCTCAAGGAGGCTATCATGCAACCTCCTGTCCTGCGTATGCCTGATTTCAGCAGAGAATTCATCCTTCAGACTGATGCCTCCTCCTCCGCCATTGCTGCTGTTCTTTCTCAGGAGTTTGATGGGGTCAGGCAGCACATCGCTTTTGCTTCGAGGACGTTGTCTCACCAGGAACAGAAAGCTTCTTCCATCTATGAGCTAGAGTGTCTGGCTGTTGTCTTTGGTACGGACAAGTTTCGGCGTTTCTTGGAACACGCTGAGTTCTTGCTGGAGACGGACAATCAGGCACTATCTTGGCTTCTTGCCCATCCCCGACAGCTCGGGAAAATTGGTCGCTGGGTGGTCAAAATTTCTGCTTTTAAGTTCCGAGTCCAACATCTTAGGGGTACCCAGAATGTCATCGCGGATGCTCTTTCCCGCATGTACCACGAACCCAGTGATCCACCTACTGAGGCTGTTGCTCAGTGTGGTGCTGTTCTTCTGGATTTTCCTCTGGCTTTTGACGACCTACTGTCCCATCAGCAGAAAGATCCTGAGCTGTCAGTCATCTTAGGTGAGCTTCAAGAGGGAGGTGCCCACCCTCCCTATTTTCTGTCCAAAGGGGTACTCTGTTGCCGTCCTCGACAGAGGGGTGAACCCCGTGTAGTGCTGCCTAGTCATCTAGTACCGATGGTCTTTCAATATTATCACTCTTCTCTTGTAGGGCGGTCATCTTGGCATTCATAAGACCATCGCTAAGATTCGTAGGTACTTCATCTGGAAGGGCATGGACCGGGATGTTGCGGGCAGAGTGCGGGCTTGTCACCTGTGCTCTCTCAGCAAGCCTAGTCAGAATGCAAGGTTAGGGTTGTTATCTTCTGAGGTGGCTGAGTGTCCTTTTGAGAAGGTGTTCATCGACTACGTGGGTCCTTTTCCCCGTAGCAAGTCAGGTAGCTCCTACCTACTTGTTTGTGTGGATGCTTTCTCGAAGTTCGTTTGGCTTTTCCCACTTCGGAGTGCCACGGCTAAGCTCACCATCCGTGCTCTCCAGTCCCAACTCTTCCAGCACTTTGGTGTGCCTTCCACTCTTGTGTCCGACAACGGTAGCCAGTTTACCTCACACGAGTTTCGTAGGTTCTGTTTTGGCAATGGTATCAGGCATGTGACTACCTCTCCTTATTACCCACAGCCTTCTCATGCAGAGCGGTTCAACCGCAATCTTCGGTCTGCCCTTATTACTTTCCATGCTGAGAAGCAGAACACCTGGGATGAGAGTCTCTCTTGGCTCCAGCTTGCTTTCAATTCTTCCAAGCATGAGAGTCACAATGCCACTCCCTTCGAGATTCTACATGGCTACCCTCCTAACAACCCTTTGTCCAACTTGTGGAGGCTAGAGGATCTTCTACCTACGCCAGGTGCCACTGACGTAGTGTCCACGTGGCGGGCTGCTCGGCGCAACCTGCTACGTGCTAGAGAGAGAGTGAGGAGGAGGTATGATAAGGGTCGTACTCCTAACCCTTTTCAGGTTGGAGATCTGGTTCTTTGTCAGGCTCACCCGGTCAGTTCGGCCGCGGAACGAAGAGCTGCAAAGTTGTGCTATCGGTGGTCTGGTCCCCACCGCATCGACAGGTTTTTGTCACCGGTGACTGCTCTGCTGGTTGATCCCCAGTCAGGCAGGGTGTTCAGGAAAGCCCATGTGTCCCAGCTTAAGGCTTTCCGGGGAACGGTTGATCCAGGAGTTGGTGTTCCTGGGGGTTTCTTGGGGCAAAGAGATTGATCACCTCTGCGCCCTAGGTGGCTGTTCTGAGAGTCTCTCTCTCTTTTTTCTTGTCGGGCCCGACAGTCAGGGTAGTTTGCTCCCTGTTCGAGGGGTTTCCCCTCTTAGTTTCTATTGGACGTCCTTGGAGCACCACTCTTCGGAGGTCTTCTTCGTCTTCTGGTGGGTTCCCTGAGGTACCGAGTTTTCTCCCCTGCCTGGGTGTGTTGAGGTTTTGCAGAGGGAGGTTGTACCGGGTCTTTTGACCGGTACATTTTCGTTGTTTTTTCGTCGTTGGCTGCCGGGCTGCCTGAGATTGCTCATGCCCTGCGTTTCGCGTACTTTGGTGGCCGTTGGCCCGGTTTCGTTCGTTCCTGGGTCCAGCTTCGGTCAGGTTGGCCTGTCTGTTCAGTTGTCTTGTGCTGCCTGCAGAATTTCGTTATGATCGGCTAGACACACTAAAACGTAAGTGTTCATTTTGTAAGTTTTAATATCTAATCACCCTTTTGGTGAAAATACTTTTGTTTCATTTAAAATATTAGTCGGGCTTAGTTGTGTTTTCAGGGTTTTGTTAAATTTGTATTTTCTTTGTCTAGTTTTGTTAACCTAGGTTTGAGCCATGTGCTCCATGTTACTTTTTACCGTTAATTACCGTTAATGCTTTTTATATCTGCCTTTATTGTCAATAGTAGTTCTGTATAATGTTTTGTTGAGCCTTTTTACAGTTGTAGTTACCGATTTACCATATTTTTTGTTCTTTGCCAATAACCTAGCCTATCTGTGTAATTTGATTTTCATGTTGTATCCTATTGATCATGTATCCATAGCCTAGTTTCAGTTTGTCATTTTTCGTTCCATATACGTAATTACGTCTTTTATAATTTGTTAAATTTGTAAATTGGTTTAAATTATTCATAGCCTAAAGTTAATCTTTCATTGTCTTGTTTGCTCCACTCATGTTCTTGTTTGTCTCTTCATGTTCAGTTTGGCAAAATCATGCAACCTTATATTTAGTTGTTATGTGTAAAATTTTTGTTGTTGTGGCTGGACTGTTTTTAATGGCTGTGTTTGACCTTGCAGTCCAGGGTCCTCGAGTGGGACATTTTCCCTCAGCCTGTCGTCCGGGGAAAGTTCGACCATCCACACTGCCAGCCTGGCCTGAGGACCATGTATAGAGGCCATTGGCGACCCTGCTGCCCCACCTACATCTTTGGGTAGGAATCTTCTGTCCTCAGGTCAGTGCTCTCCATTTGTTTCCCGGCGGCTGAGGTGGGGGTTGATAATAAAAAAAAAAGAAAAAAAATGTTTGTGGAACTTTATGTGGCCTAGGCCTAAAACTGGAACTTTTGCAGTGATTCATAAAACAGCCATGGGGACATTGTTATGTGTGTATATATATATATATATATATATATATATATATATATATACATATATATATATATATATAAAATCTAAGAAAAAGAAAAGGAAAAAAACTTATGTTAATATTTATTGTTATTTATCTTTGTTAGTTTATTCTGTTGTTATATTTTTTTAGATTTTATATTTGTTAGGTCCCTATGGTTAAGTTATGTTATTATTTATTGTTATGTTTAGGCCTAGTGATCGTTATTTATTTTTTCGTTGTTAATTGTATTATAGATGTCTTGAAGTGACTTTTTACTAGAACGGTACCGTGTTATATTTTTTTTTAAATTGTTTAATTTTTAAACTTACCAAAAGGGGATTATTGTACTTTTACGTAACTTCTAATTCGGAGCTGCCCAGGGATTCCGGCTTACTCCCTGGCCCGGTGGAATCAAGGGATGTGGGCTGAATTGCCGGGGTTTAATTGGGTGTAGTCAAAATTTTCTTTAATTTGTTCACTTTGAATTGTTAATAAATTGTTTTACGTTTTGGGTGTCTCTGGCTAGGCTGCAGATAGGCCATGTAGTTGTTTATTGGCAATTTTGGTATTTGTAGAGTTTGTGGTATTTATAGCGTTTGTTATTAAGGTGTAGTTTCTTGTTAATTTTAGTGTTTATTGTTATTTATTTAAGTGAGAATTTATATTGTGGCCTTCTGCCTTTTATGTTGTGGCCTTCTGCCTGCCAGGTTGCTTTCTTGGTAATAAATCAGTTTTGCTCAGCTGCCGAGTGTTATTTTGACCCTCCAACTGCCACCCGTGATCCCATCGCTGGACTTGTTTTGAGCCATCCCCCAATTGGCACGCTTTCCAGCTTTGGTGGGGGGGGGATGGGTCTCAAAGCAAACGTAAATAAAAACTAGATTTCCTAGAGGAAGTTTATTAAACAAATATGCAACTTGTATTCTTCTCCAGTTGTTCAAGATGCCATATCAGCACATAAATGTAGTCTAATTTAATGTAAAGTTAAGTAAAAAACTTTTCACACTAATAAGCTTGAAATAGATGTATAATTTAATCAGGTTGAATATCATGAAACCAAAAATAACACCTAAAATATTTCATAAAACATGGTTTATTCGGTTGTACCTAACAAACAAATTGTCAGTCTTTACGAAATGAAAAACATAATAACTATAACAGTTAGATAATCATGCTTTATTATAACAAAAACTACTTTAATAAGTGTTCAATATGTCCACCATTTTCCCTTATGCAGGTACGGACTCGGTTCCTCAACTCCCTTACACTTGCCTTTAGATTGATTTCATTTCTAAGGCGTCTAGCAGCCCTCACGATTCGATGTCTCAATTCTTCGGCTGTTTGTACTGGACTTGTGGCGAGCGCCACCCGCGCCGGAAGATGCAACTATCGCGTGCGCATGCGCAAGGATCTGGGAAGGGTGCGGCGTACGCAGTCAGTCGGAGTCGGACAGAGTCAGCGCCAGGAAGAGGGAGAGTGAGGTTATCCTGCCCGAAGGAAGACGCCGACACCAGCCGCTCGCTCGACAGCTAAGTTTTTAGAATAGAGCTTCACTAAATTCGTTTTGCGTAGATTAGGCTAAATTAACCATTAAGGGGGGGGGAGTAGTTCCGCTGGGTAGGATTTAGGCAGTCAGTTAAAATGTAGGGATTCAGAAGTCTAGGGCACGAGGGGATCGCAGCCAACCAGTTATTTTACAGTTATCTTTAACCAGTCAATTAACTTGTAATTATATTACCCTTAAGGTAGATCACTCTTAGTGCTGATCAAAGCTGGTTGTGATTGGTAGGCGCCGTCAACTAGCACTCACGCGGCCGACACCATTGTACCAGCCCGCGCGTTTCTAACGCGGTGGAACAGGCGACTTTTATTAGCCAGCGACGATCTCACACGGCCCCTGAAAAGTAATCTTTGCTATTCAATTCACTCTTTTACCGCATATTTAAATATTCGCCTTTTTATTTTCCCGCAATTAGCAACCAACGCGTCTTAATTCTTCCTTTTCGCCGATCCCCGCAATTGGTAGCGTTAATCGTTTTCGCCGTTCCCCGCAGACTTCTGTACACTTCTTGCTTCAAAGAACCCCAGACGTAGTAATCAATAGGGTTGAGGTCAGGGGACCGTGGTGGCCAAGCTACAGTTCCTCCTCTCCCAATCCACATATAGAAATTGTTGTTAATATGTTCACGTACGTTGATGTTGAAGTGTGGTGGTGCTCCATCTGCCTGGTAAATAATACGCCGACGCAATTCCAATGGCAAGTCTTCCAGAAGGTCTGGTAGGATATTATTTAGAAACTGAAGGTATTGAACTCCAGTTAATGATGTAGGGAGATCAAGGTAGGGACCTATCAGCTTGTCCCCTATCAGTCCAACCCACACGTTTACCTTAAACCTAGTTTGGCTCCGTGATTCACGACAAAGATGTGGGTTTTCAGTGTCATATAAGTGTTCATTGTGGTAGTTAAAAACACCGTCTCGTGTAAATGTAGATTCGTCTGTCCACAAGATTGTTTTAAGAAAATCTGCATTATCATGCTGTAAAACCCATTGACAAAATTGACGTCTCAGAGGAGGGTCTCTTGGTTCAATTGTCTGGACACGAGTAAAGTGATATGGGTGTATTTGATTTTTACGCAAGAGTCTCGACACAAACGATTGGCTTACTCCACATTCAGTAGCAATTCTTCTTGTACTTGTTCTTGGATCTCTTTCCACTTGGGCAAGTACAGCTTCCTCTAACCCAACATCTTGTATGATGTTACCAACTGAACGGTCATTGACAGGAAATCTACCAGTTTCACGCAGACAGTTATGAACCCTTACAAATGTTCTTACATCAGGAATTCTTCTCTCTGGAAATCGACGAATGTATTCTCTGCGACTTTCAGCTGCATTGCCAGAACACAAACCGTACACAAAATGTATATCAGCATATTCTAAATTTGTAAACGGATTCATAGCTCACAACAAACGTTTGACGCAATGCCACAATAGAACAAATGCTAATACACTCACTAATTTTAAACTAATTATGCTTAAGTATAAAAATTAAAGTAAAAATAAATATTTTCAAACTGTCCAAAGAAGATGATTTGTGTTTTCAGAGACTAATATGAGTAACTATTCTTCAAAATGGGGTAATATTTACAACAGCTGATTTCAGGTATAGAATAATAATAAAAGTGTAACAGTGGATTTCAAATAATAGTCTAATCAGCTGATTATGGAAGTTACATACAAAACAAAAAAACAGGCACAGGTTGAGTTTGGTAGTTAAGTGCAACCGAATAAACCATGTTTTATTAAACATTTTAGGTGTTATTTTTGGTGTCATGATATTCAACCCAATTAAATTATACATCTATTTCAAGCTTATTAGTGAGAAAAGTTTTTTACTTAACTTTACATTAAATTAGACTACATTTATGTGCTGATATGGCGTCTTGAACAACTGGAGAAAAATACAAGTTGCATATTTGTTTAATAAACTTCCTCTAGGAAATCTAGTTTTTATTTACGTTTGCTTGCAAAATAATTGACACTTATAGAGAATTTAACGATCTTTTCAATGGTATTAATAAAAATCTGGTAGGTGTTTTTGTTTTGTTTTTGTAGCTCAATCAGTGAGTTAATGTCAAGTAATTTTAAAAACATACAATATGAGCCCTTACAGCCAAACGGTTGAGAATCGGACACGGATTAATATGAACTTTTTTGTTCCTTTTTGTGAGTACAACAAACAGGTAAATTTAATGGTGTCAGTAGAGACTCACCCTGTATATATAAATGCCAAATACCACAGACTCAATCATCACGAAATCTCAAAAACCACAGGACGGATTTACAAAAAATTTTAAAGAAAGTTAGGTTTAGTATGGAAGGGATCCACTAAGAAAGGATTTTTCTAAATTTCATTCCTAAGGAGTGAAAACAGCCCCTCAAAATTTCCTTTTTTCCATAAGAATAACATTGGGTTGAATTTACTAAATTAATAACACATGTTTTATAAATAAATGAATATATGTTTATTTTATATATTTGACATTACCCTATTGATGCACTGAGAGTTTAATCTTCAGCTGGTAAACAAAAACAAATGAAATAAACACGTTGGAAATAGTCTAAGTAGGCCTAATACCCTATACTAATAGATAGGTAGCAACGCAAGTAGTGTGAGTGAAATACTTTAAATAAATTTAATATTGTGATTTTACGTTATACAGATAATCTACTAATATTTGTAGTCAAAGTCACATGCCGAGGTTTATCGAGCGCAACAAGAGTCGGGGTCGGCACGCAAAGCCTGTAGAGGTAACCCCTAGTTTTTATACATATTTATCAGAAGCAGTACTTTTTACAATAATAACATCACAGATCCCAACAGTGGAACTTCAACAATGGACTGTCCTGTATGAACTAAGATATAAAATCGTCTTACTTCTAACCTAATAAAAATATTCATAAATAAGTAAACTCACTTTTTCCATCACAAGCAACAATCTTTACTCGATCCACCTTAGCCACTTCCTGTACTTCTCTGAATTCAACATCGTTCAGCATAAATGTCCATACATTATCACAAAACCTATATGTATTTAATTTTCCAGCCTGAAAATGACAAAATGAGAAGTCTATAAAATAAAAAAAGAAATTGGAAGTGTTTAGTTATTTAATCATATATATCAATTTAACTTCCTAACCCTTTTCCTCCTTGTCCTTTTTCAGACGTTGGATATATGTTCACAAGAATTCTCTATATACAAGAAGAATTCTCTATATACAAGAAGCACATCAGTTAGTACTGGGCTGTTTAAAATATTTTACTGAACAAAGTAACTTGGCAGGCTGTGATATTACAAATACATGTTACAGCAGCTTATATTAATTATAGTTCAGTATATCTTAAAAGTCAATTGCTTGTTTACAATGCACTATTTTTATATGTGTAATTAATTAAATGCAGTGATTTAAAATTAATATAAATTGATCCATTTAAAGTAATTTAAATTAATTTATAATCACTGCATTTACTTACGCATGTAAAAATAGTATATCGTAACTATAACTATATATTTCATAATGATTACAACATGACCAAGTAATTATTTTTACGACCTCTAAAAGTCAAGAAAATTTTGTTTCAGGAGATTGATTAGAACTTTTTTTAATACCTAAAAATCTGAAATTTATTAAACTTATAGAAAACATTTGGGTCAATCACGTGTTAAAATATAAATGCAATACACCCACAGGTTTTTGAGTAATAAATGTCTATAGTTGTACACAGTGAAAACTAGTTCAAACTCCGGTACTTTTTTTGTTCCAACTAGGATAAAAATTATTAAAACTTATAACAATAATATAAGAGTGCATATGTCATAACATACACTTACACGAGGAAAATTATGGTGTGATTGGATATTTCATAGGCCTCTTGGTTTTTTGTAAAATATTTTTAAACTCAGTTATAGATAATTTCTGTACCGATATTAGGTAGTTAGGTCAAACACTTCAAAACCAAAACTTTTTCCTGGCCTCCTTTTCACTGAAGGTGTCGATCTCTTTACTAATGTTGATTAGATTGTATCACAAGCAGCACAACAAATTCAAAATTATCTAATGCTTTCTTAAGTCCAATAGCTTCATTTCTGTAATTTGCCTTTTGACTTGTCAAAATTATGCTTGACAGAGCCGTCAAAATTTTTAAAAATTGTATTTTAAGAGCATAAAATATATCGTGTTTTGAACACTTTGATAGTTTAACTGGCCGGTGTCATTGGCCAGGGGAAAGTAAGTAGTGGAGGCGAAAGTCAGTTCAACAAAATGCAAGAAATAGTAATTTATTTAATTTGCCTAATGATGAATAGACTGTTTGGTTATTTTGTCTATTTTTAATTCATATACATTATAATGTTGTATAAATATTCATTATTATATTTATACAACATTATAATGTATATGAGTTATAAGCATCTGTCCGACCTCAGAACCCAGCTTAAAGAGAGGCAGGATTGTGGGGAATCTGACCTGACCATAAAGTTTGTGAATGTAGTACCTAAAATTGTAAAGTTGAACTCAAAAAACGATTAAGTCTCGGATCAAACAGTCTTACAGTGTACTACCAGAATGTAAATGGATTCTGTACTAAATTGATGGAATTACAAAAGACAGTATCTTCATGTGTTTATGATGTACTGGTGCTAACAGAGACAAACTTGTCTCCAGATATCTCTGATGCCGAACTTGATCTCACTGGATATAGTTTATTTAGAAATGATAGATCTCCTGCTTCAAGTTCAAAGTATAGTGGCTGAGGTGTTCTAATAGCAGCTAAATCTAATCTTCAAGTAAATAAAATAAATACCTCCATAAATGATGTTGAAACCTTATTTCTTTCCATTGGAGTTCACTCAGCGCGTCTTCTGATTGGAGGCACATATATTCCGCCCCAACAGCCTTTATAAGTATATGAACACTTTTATTAAGCCGTTGATGAAGTTATGTCATCGTGTTCTACCTTCAACCTGATACTTCTTGCTGGCGACTTCAATCTTCCTCAGGTTGACTGGGGAGCTTCTCCACCAATTCCGACAAATGATTGTTCACAGCACTTGACTGAAATGGCTTCTACCTTCGATCTGTCTCAGAAAAACTCCATTCGGAATGCCCGTGGGGTATTACTTGATTTGATCTTTTGTTCCGATCATTCAATACATGGCATGTCTGCTCTTGATCCCCTCTTGTGAGCCTGCTCACCCAGCAATTACTTGCGAGGTACCTACTCGGATATTGTTGTCAGATTTTAGACCGACTGTCTATGACTTCTCACGTTGCAATCATGAGGCAATTTTCTCAAACCTACATTACTTATTGGGACCCGTCACGTTTCATATTCCAGATGCTGTACACCACTTTAATCTCCTTGTTAGTAATATTCACAGTGCGGTAATCAATAACACTCCTCTTAAGAAAACTGGTTGCACCAGGTATCCTTGCTGGTTTTCTCCCGACCTAAGACGACTGGTGGTTGAAAAGAAGATCGCCCACAGGAAGTACAAAACATCTCTGCATCCTGGTTACTACTGTGAATTTCGACGCCTGCGGGTGATTTGCAAGGAAATGACTACAATCTGTTATGAAAACTATGTTGCCCATGTCAATAATGCCATACCAAACAATATTAAGTACTTTTGGAGTTTTGTCAAGAATAAGAAGAAGTCCTCACAAGCAGTTGAATCTTACTTCCTAAACAATGAGTCTGCCTCTTCTCCTACTGAAATTTGCAACTTATTTGCTGATCATTTCTCTTCAGTGTTTGCGTCATCTGACTCTCCCGTTCCTGAATATCAATACAACTAACCTTCTTTCCTGTGTCCTGAACCTTGAATCGGTTGAACAGAAATTGTTGTCTTTGGATCCATACAAGGGTGCTGGACCTGATGAGATACCACCCTCCATCCTCAAGTATTGCAACGTTTTGCTTGCTCCCCATCTCACTGTGATATTCAATTGTCTACTGCAGATTGGAATTTTTCCTGATGTGCTGAAATCAAGTTTTGTAGTACCATTCCACAAATCATCCGATGTAGCAAACGTGCATAACTATAGGCCAATAGCCATGTTTGGGTAAAGTTTTTGAATCCCTCGTGCTTGACCAAATTAGTTTTGCCTGTAAGGATGTTATAAGCCCAGTGCAACATGGATTTATGTCAGGGAAGTCTGTTACTACAAACCTTTTACTGTTCGAGGAGTAGATCTTGTCCACCTTCGCCAAGGGCCAGCAAGTCTACAGTATATACATTGATTTTTCGACAGGGTTAGCCATGTACATCTTCTGGCCAAGTTGGAGGCGTATGGTATTTCTGGCAATCTTCTTCGATGGTTTAAGTCTTACCTCGCAAATCGGACACTCATTGTCAAGTTTTCTGGAGCTATTTCAAGACCCTTTTTAGCCTCTTCAGGGGTCCCACAAGGATCTTACCTCGGCCCTTTCCTTTTTACCATCTTTCTGAACGATATTACTGAGTGCATTGATGTGGATTGTCTTCTTTTTGCTGATGATATGAAAGTTTTTTCGGCTGTATCTTCCCTGAATGACTATGATAGTTTTCAGCGTTGTCTTGGAAGAATTGAGGACTGGTGCGCTCGAGATGGTATGAGGATTAATTCTGAAAAATGTGCTGTAGTCTCCTTCCATCGATCTACTACACCATTGCTGCATGATTATACTCTTGGACAATCTTCAATCTCTTGAAAGTCTATGATTCGTGACCTAGGTGTTACCCTTTCACCTGATCTCAACCCAGCTTACCACATTGATGACATTGTCAGCAGAGGGACTCGTGCCCTGGGGCTTCTTATTAGAATGGCTAGAACTGGGTTGAGTGTCAATGCGTTGAAGTACCTTTATATTGCCCCAGTGAGGTCTATATTGGAGTTTGCCAGCGTTGTATGGTCCCCATACCAGATTAGATACATCCAGCGTCTTCAGAAGGTGCAGGACCGCTTTCTGCCTGTGGTGGGAGTGAACCTTGGTTTCAACTATGGCAATGTACCGCCGGCATGGATTGGGACTCTCTTGGGCTTGGACTCTTTGCGAGCTAGAAGGCAGCTGCTTGATGTGTCATTTTTGCACAAACTGCTCCAGGCTGAAGTTATTTGCCCTGAACTTCTAAGCTCCATTGACATCAGAGTGCCTAATCGAACACGCTCACTGGACCTAATTTGCCATCGATCCCATCCGACCAATAAAATCCTACCGATTACATGTCATATAGTGCTGTTCCTTCATCGACTTGGAAACCTCATCTGTCCCGATCACAACTTTTTCCATGACAGTAGTCAACATCTTAAGAAGGTTTTTCTCTCCTTGGAAATCTTGGACGATGTCTGAAGCGACGCTGTTCGTCAAGCTAAAATAATCAACTTGAATGTATATTGTTGAGTAATTTAATTATTGTTGATGTATCAGTTTTAATATTGTTATTAGTTGTTATATGGTATATAGGTACTGTTGTCTGTATTATTATCTTAAAGCACATGTTTAAGTGCTCAATTTTTATATATTATTATTATTTTTCTTCTTCAAGTTATTTTCAGTGAAACTAATATCGCATATTACGCTAAATATTTATGTATCCTTTAAATAATGTTAGATTTTTTCTTTTTTTAATACAAGCTGTTTATTATAAGTCATCTTGGTTTATGTATGTAACTCTTTGTAAATTGGCGTTTGCCGTTAATAAATAAATAAAAAAAATAAAAATAAATTACTTTTTTACAATTTTGTGTGTAATCCTTTTTCCAAGAATACAATTAGGTGTGATTTACATCAATTTTATCGTCATTATATTATTCTTTTGTACATTACAAAATTAAAGAATTATTACTTGCCTGTTTGGTTCACTTCAGTGTCTTTTCATACAAAACAAGTAATCTGAATACTAGAATAAGGTAGCGAAGCAAAAAAGCTTGCATATAATCAAATGAATATGAATTTTTAGTTGTTCACATTCACTATTCCATTCTTTACCAATGAGTATTTTTGAAGCATGATTTGATAAACAAATAGCCTTTTATGTCATGATTTTACAACTACATTAAAAATAAATAGTAGTACTTGGTGCATTAGTTACTCAAATGGGTGACAGCTATGCACATCTAGGATACGTGCAGGGCTAAAATCTAATTGTATGTCATATACATAAGATTACAAGCAATATAAAATTGTGGTAAAAACTCTTAACTCAAACTTGGAAACTAATGTTCAAGCCAAATATGATTAAGTTCTAAAGGATATTTGGTCTTACCTTAAATGTTAATCTAGATTTAACTCTTGTAGCCAGGGCAGTGTTAATAGATTTATCAAACTGAAGTAAAACTTTCAAAGCAAGCCCTGGGGTTATTTGTCCATACTGTAAAACAATGTACATATTATTACATATAAATATTCATTCCATGATGTTAGTATGCCATATTCTTAATATCACCGATTGAAATTACACATTTAACCTGTTAGATTACTATTGGTAGTGACCACAGAGAAAAGAATAAAGTACAGTAGACACACAACAATCTAAGTGAGGCTCTTACCAAGTTGGCGGCCCCTCCCCCACTGTCTGCTCAATTCTAGTGTCAGCAGAATTTTAAAAACTTTTAATGCAGTATTGTGACTAGAACTTTGTCTTCCTATCTTCCAAACGCATTGAGCTACCGCAGCTGGTTGCAATAACAGCAATATAAACAAGCAGGATATAATAACTTTTTATGTATAAATACTATGAAAACAATGGTTTGATTATTGTTATTACTTTATGATGCTGTACATCCTACTTCAAGTTGTTTTACTTAGTTTACTGTGGTGTTTCAAATGAATTATTTCAATGCTATCCAATGTTTATTTCAACAGTAGGTTACATCAGATGTGCCCATCTCACACAAGCGTCTAGGAGTGTAGAGTCAGTCCCGGAGGGGAGGGACAAGTCTTTGGCGGGGCAATATGATTTGGAGGGGAAGGCTCCCGAACATGGTCTGACCACACACTCTTAGATGCTTGTCCATCTCACCAAGATGGCGAATATCGGCGTCAACTACTGCTATAGAATAGAATGCATTTTCACTACTCTACTTTATTCTTTGCTCTGAGGTGGTGACATTTGCCAATAACAGTCATTTAACATATATCACCAAGCTATCATTTGATATTCAGCATTTTTTTGCATGTGGCTTGTAGAGACAATTTTTAAAACCATATCTGTTGGCTGTCCTAAATATTGAACATTTGCATGGGTCTGTGCTGTGTACTATTTAGTAATGATGTGATGAGTCGAGTATACCTTAACTAGAGTGACTCGGCCTGCATTTCACAGTTACTCAACTTGTCAGTGACTGACGAGTCAGCGACTCCCGTTGTCATTGTGGCTCGAGTTAAACTCGACTCGGCTTGCATTGAAGAGTTGAGTCACTCAACTCACCAGTCATTGCCGAGTGCCTACGAGTCTAGCCAGTTAGCAGTTAGTAAAAATCATCTTCTGGTTTTTGTAGACTTGGAGTAAAGAATTAGTTAAAAAATGACCTACTTATTTGCAATTAATTATTTCAATTCACCTTCTATTTTATAAGAGTAAACAAATATTGTACTAAATTATGGAGTTTACTCAATACTAAAATAACACATTTGATAAGTAATTAAATTAGGTATCAACAAAACCGAGCTAAACTAATCATTAAATAGGTAAATAAGATTAAAGTATAAATAGATAGACAAAAAATGAGAAAATACTAAGATAATACTAGCTTGAGCATATTTTATTTAAGTAATTGAATAAAGAGTAAACTAAAACCTTGACAATTTGTAAACTTTGAATATTGAAGTTCAATAGATATGATGCTTAAAACATATGTTAGTGAAATATCAAAAAGTAATATACATATAAAACACAAATGGTCAAACATAGCAAAAATATAATTTAGTAAAAATACCGTACATTATTCATTCTAATGGAAAAATCAACTAACATATTTAATTGAATAGTTAAATAAATTGCCAGCAAAATTGCTCAACTCTACTTATTCTGGATGTTACTACCAAGATGGGACTCAACTTTTGTATGAATTCCGTTTTGACCCTTTTAGCCTGAGTCAACTTAACTGACACCTCAAGTCGAGTCAACTTGACAGTTGGCCAGTTGGAAGTCCTCGTTAACCTAGGAGCGAGTTTGGTTTTTGACTCGAGTCAACTTGCCAAGCAATGAGTCGGAAACTTTCGTCAAACTTCGTGTGAGTTCGTTTATCAATACCTAACATAGCCCTAACCTGACAGAACTTAACCTACTGAAATGTGCACATTTATGATGCTAACGTGCTTAATAACGGTTTGATTGTAAAAAGCTTGCCATATTCGTGATCAGGGCTCATTTCCGCACAATTTGTTTACCCACATCGCTATCATTACGAAAAATATGTTTGTCCATCTATCCTATTTTCGTAATTTTTCTGCAGAAAAAACACTCATATTCTTTTATACAATTAAATAAATATTTTAGAGTTATGAATCTACTATTTAAAAAGTTCAGCAACAAAATAACAAGGCCCCTATTTATATAATTTTCCAATTCATAACCAAGGTATCTAACAAACCAAACACAATGAAACCAGCACCTTTCCAGCTCTAAAATGATTAATACTGTTCCAATTGCAAAAACCTAGCTATATATATGATCGGGAAAAAATTCGAGTACCAACAACACCAGGTCTATATTTACATCAATGCTAGATTTAAGAAAAAAAATTGTTCGCCTACCCTAGGCCTACAACAAGGTGGGGTTTTTTTGTCATTTTCCCAGTTTTCCCCCCAATATTTATTTTAAGTATACTCTAAAGCAGCCCATTTTATAAGTGTTTTGAGAAATGCATAATGTGCTCTTTCTAATAGTTAGGCTACCTTCAATTCCTTATTTAACCCAAGACCTGTATCTGTTCAGAAATTATTAAAGGGTGTGAGACTTAATAAAACACCCTAGCTGTATATTCCTAGTCAAGTCTACAAAAAGGCCTAAATATGCATATTTTGATAATAGAATAATAATAGCATATTAACAGGGTAAAATTGAAGTTTCAATAAGAACTTTGACTTTGAAAATAAGTAAATAATACAGTTATATTTACCTGCATAAGCTCCTCCAAACTCTCTTGCAAAGTGTTTCCAATAGTTGTGTTCCTGTATAGCTGATATGTCATTGTAACTAAATTATGATTAAGCTGCAGCCTTAATACTAACAAGGCCTATTTGCTTAAATGATATTTTTTACTTACGAATTTACAAGACTAACCATTCAATTAAATTGTATCTGTTACTGAATAAGGTGCACTAATTTGTTATTATAAAAGTGTATTGTTTAATAATAATTATAACAACGAAATCTCAAACTTAATCTAGAACTTTTCTATTTCTTCCTTCAAGACAATAAATAATTCGATTCAATTTGATGAAGGAAGACGGCAGACTTTGATACTTTACCCAACAAGCAACACAGCAATACAAAACACAACTGAGGTGATTAACGACCAGCTGGCAGCTGATGAGTGCCAAAGCTCAGAAAATTACTGAAGCCTTTTTTTCAATGGTTAACCCTTACCACTTAATTAGGTTTTAAACAAATTTGCGATGCACTCTCTTGTCCTGCTATGTATACCATTTGTGTATTTGGATTCAGTGCTAATTTAATGACTTTGCAAAATGACACATTATCCTGTACTGCACTGTTAGACGACTACAGATGTATTTTTGATTTTTAAATACGTTCAGTACATTTGGGAGAGTTTCAAATGTTTTTATTATATTCTAGACACTTATGATTCACACATTTAAATATTTATATTGCTATAAAATATGTCTGCTAATAGTTAAAAATGTTTTTCACAAGACACAATATTCCAATATTAGTATTAGCATAGACCTTCTATTATACCAGAAGGTCTATGGTACTACTATAGACTATATCATTAATATGAGTAAACGTAGAGACTGTTAATTCAAATATGTTCATTATTACATAGTAGAGCTGAGTAGCAAGAAGAAATTTCAAAATTAATCTAAAAGTAACAGATGTTCAAACGTAAATAATATATTTATAATAATTTAACTAAGGCTAAGGCGATGTTTATAATATTCATGAGATTATAGATATTTCATAATGTTAGAATTAAGTTTGTGTTCAGAAGAAGTTTAGTTTGATCTGTGTGTATAAAAACGAGTGTACGTGTATGTCTATTTCCTCTATGCATTACTACATAGAGTTTCATTCATCCTATCGTTATGAAACTTTTGGAAGTTATATAGTCCCCCCCCCCCGAACACAAATTTATAAAATTACATAATAATAATAAAAAAACGTAGTTACATTCCTTCTGTTAAAGTTAAGAAAAATTACAATCCTTCACGCAAACTACACACAATCGCCGCTCTTTTTAAAAATAAATAAAATATTAAAATACGTTGGATATAGTATCTTTAGTTCTACGCTATGTACGAATTTCATTCGAACTTCCACGTAATCTGGAAAAACAGCATTATAAATTAAGAACACGTTTATATGTGGGCAGTTTTAATAACACAGTCTTAATTAGCGAGCGCCGAAAAGCAGAGTAACAATCGCGTGAGCAATAGGGTTGCCATACGTATAGTTGCAATGGCTGAATGCTGAAACCAGTAATATTTTTCTGTAGAGATTACTTTTTTTTAGTAAAAAACCATTGTTTTTAATGGCTTCAACAATTCAGTACATGACATGTCACTGTAAACTTTTATGCTCAGACCCGTGTGTCACTGTAACGTGACGTAGTACGTGACGTAGTGCCTGACGTCTTTCCTTAGGAGGGTGGGTGATGGGTTGAGGGGGGAGAGAGCCAACGCCAGCGCAGTCTGGCGTGGGGATTTACAACTAGCCAACACGTTGTACCAGAACTACGACCAGCTCGCCCGTATTATGGGACTGTCTGGTATAATAGAAGGTCTATGGTATTAGTGTGAATAAACATATATTTTTTCTATATATTAGACAAGAAAACAAAATATAATTGTTTTTTAACAGGAAAGAGTAAGGTAATATTTGAGTCAGCAGTGGGTTTTATTTATTTATTTTATAACATTTATTTGATTTACAATCTGTTCATACAATTTGAACAATGAGTAAATCTCATCAGGGTAATTAACCTGAGTCAGAAACAACCCTTTGGTGGCCCTGACTTACAATGTTCTAAAAGTAGAAAGAATCAAAAGAAAAGAGAATTAGATAAATCTGTCTTTTAAATGGAGAACACTATGTCTCTTAAGGCGGTAAACACTGCTGCTATTGTCCAAAAGATTAACTGCTAGGTAGTTTTGTTGGTTCTCGAGTCTCTGAAGGTATTTCAAGTTTTTCGTTTTGATTACACATTTTACATATGGAATTTTAGTGTCTTCGTGAATGGTTTGATTTCTAACATACCAAGGGGCATCTAGAATAAATCTTAGGGTTTTAGATTGGAACCTTTGAATGATTTCAATGTTGGAAGTTGATGTTGTTTTCCAGAGCTCAATGCCACAAGTCCAAACTGGTTTCAGTATGACTTTATAAATTAGAAGTTTATTTTCTGTTGATAATTTTGATGTTCTGCCTAGAAGCCATGACAATTTCCGCAGTTTTAAATTTAACTGCAGTCTCTTATTCCAAACATGTAGCTGACATGTTAGTCTCCGATCCAGATGTATACCAAGGTATTTAACATTAATTTTCTGAGGCAAAATTACATTATTTAGTGAAACTGGAGGAGATGTTGTAGTAGACAATGTAAAGGTAACATGGTGAGATTTTGTTTCGTTTATTTTAATTTTCCAATGTTTTAACCAAATAGATAGGATGTTTAGATATGTTTGTAACACATTGGAAGCCAGTACAGAATCTCTATTTGAAGACAGCAGTGCTGTATCATCAACAAAAGTAGCCACCATTATATCTGGGTTTTGTGGAAGATCATCAGTATACATAGTATAAAGGATAGGACCAAGGACACTACCTTGGGGGACGCCTGATTCTATAGGACGCATTGTTGTGAGTGAATCTTGATACTTAATTTGGAATAATCTGTTTGAGAGATATGATTTAACTATGTTATAATAAGTATGAGACAGTAATGATTAATTTTAAAGAGCAGACCCTTGTGCCACACTTTGTCAAAGGCCTGACTCACGTCTAAAAATGCAGCAGAACAAAATCTTTTATTCTCTAGATCTTCTTTCACTACACTCACTAATCTAGCTGTGGACTTGTTCAATTGTCGAATGCCCTTGACGAAATTCAAATTGATGTTGAGGGATTAATTCTTTTTCTAAGATCAGAGGGTCGAGTCTTTGTAACAGAAGTTTTTCAAACAATTTAGATATGATTGGAAGAAGACTAATTGATCTGTAAGATGTTCATTGATTGGTTTTCCCGGTTTTTGTATGACTACTATTTGAGAAATTTTCCATTGGGAAGGAAAGTGTTCAAAACGAAGAATAGCGTTGCATATTATAGTCAATAAAACAATTCCCTTTCTGGGAAGTTCTTTAAGTAATCGACCAGTAATCAAGTCGTAGCTAGGAGCTTTCTTTGGGTTAAGTTTCCTGTTTATAGCTGTTTTTACCTCTGATGGAGTGAAGCATTTTATAGGCAAGTCAAGTTGATTGGGAGATTCTAAGTAATCGGTAATTTCTTCCACAAGTGTAGATACTATGGCGTGTGGTTTGAATACATTCTTAAAATGATTAGCAAACGTTTCTGCCTTACCGACGTTACTTTTAGCCCATGTTCCATCAGGTTTTAGAATTGGTGGTATTGATTGTTGAGGTCTTTTAAGATTTTTTGTTGCTTTCCGAAGCGAATAGTCAGTATTATCGGTTACGTCCAGGTTGGCTGTGAATTCTGAAAAATGAGCATTACTCACTTTTCTAAGCAATCGTTTTAATTTTTGGCTTGATCTATTTATAAATTTAGTTTATGTACTGGATGTCGTGAGTTTGAGAGAAGTCAAATCTAAGACGCATTCACACGATCCTCAAGAACCACCTTTGGATCTTCTGCAGTTGATCAATGTGGTCCACTTGGTGAAGAGACCATACAACACAACAGTATTCGAGTACCGAACGTACTAGCGTTGAGTACAAAAATTTCATGGCCTCGATACTGACGATACTGAGACCATTCCTAGAGGCTCTTATAATAAAGCCAAGGGCCTTTGAAGCACGGTCCTTGAAGGACAGCAAATCTTAATTGTAAACTTTTAGTAAAATTTGAATTTTTGTAAAATTTTATTAGTGAATAGCTTTAGCTTAGGCCAAAATACAATAAAAACAAAGCAAAAATAAACTTATTATTAAGAATCATATAAGAAAAAGTCAATATTATGAGATCAAAGGTCAAAACTTTGAGTTTGAAACCCTAATTCAAACTCTTTATTCAGCCAAATCAACAATACAATTGCATTAGCTAAGTCTTATGTCTATCAAAAAAGTGTACAAAATCAACTCTTACATATGGAAAATAAGAATTTAATACATGTAAACAAGAAAATCATTCATGATTTCCAACAAAACAAAACTCATCACATTTAACTAGTTACACATTTACCGTTAGAAATTCTCGGACGCTGTAACAAGCAAGATTTATTAAGTGATTTTTGATTTTTTTTCTAAACTTAGTTAGGCTTGATTCCAGCCTGAGTGATAGTGGAAGATGGTTAAACAAATTAATGCCATTGTAACACAAGTGGTTTTTGTAAAAAGATGTTGAATGTTTAGGGATAGATAATTTGTTGAGATTACGTTAAGAATAGTGTTGGTACTGAGAAGTTAAATTTGGAAAAGTTTTGTCTGACAAATGTTAATCTTTCAAGTATGTAAATAGATGGTAGTGCCAGCATTTGTGACTCACGGAAAGCGTTTTTACAGGATTGCCGTTTATTAAGAGAAAAAACAGTTCTCACAGCCCATTTTTGAAGTCTAAACAAAGCCAAGGTGTGTTTATTTTCGTGACCCCTGATAGGGACAGCGTACGATAAGTGGGGGTATATGAGTCCCATAATACGCTGCTAATAGAACCTCGCAGTTTACAACGTTTTTTAGGCTTCGCAGAACAAATACCCGAGCTGAGCCTTCTAGAGACATGCTCAATATGGGTGCGAAAATTGAGTTTCTCATCCAACACCAGTCTCAAGAACTTTACACTGTCAGTTGGGAAAATCGTGGTTTCATCCAAGAGAAGGGGAAACCCGAGGTAAGATCTCTTCGACAAAAAATTTTTATTAATTGGGTTTTGTCGGAATTGATAGCAAGTAGGCTGTCATCAAACCACTGAATAAGCTTATTGGCCTCCATAAAGGCAACTTGTTCCAAATCTTCAAAATTAGACCTAGATATAGAAAGGGAGGTATCGTCCGCAAATAGCGACAGTATGGAATCCGAAGTGCATGAGGATAGGTTGTTAATAAAAAGAAGAAATAAAGTAGGGTCCAGAACAGAGCCCTGAGGCACTTCCCTTAAGATGGTAGCCTCTTCAGAGGTGTAGAAACGCACTTGCCCAGCATCATCCACTGCCTTAATCGCCACATATTGCCTTCTACCACGAAGGTATGAAGCAATCCAATCCAAAGCCACTCCACGCACCCCCATATCACTAATCCTTTCCAATAATAAGCCATGGTCAACCAAGTCAAAGGCTTTACTTAAATCGAAAACAAGCCCAGCTGAATGGTTCTTAATGTCTATCTGTTTTACTACATCATTGACGAGGTTAAACATGGCTGTTGTCGTGGTCTTATTCTTTCTACAAATCCATGCTGGTTCTCATAAAGTATTTCATTTTGCTCCAAAAAGTCCCTTAACCTAATCAGCATGACTTTCTAAAATATTTTCGAAAAAGTGGATACCAGAGATATAGGCCTATAACTATTGCAGCTTCTTGAATTACCTTTCTTATAGACTGTCTTATCTTTGAAACCTTTAAATTCGAAGGGAATATCCCATTTATAAATGACAAATTTATAAGCTGGCACAAAGGTTTTAACAGGTGTGATGATACTTTTTTATTAGAAAGGGAGATAATTCATCAGTTCCGGCAGACTTTTTGTTTTTTAAACTTTTAATGACACTGTCTATTTCTGCTTCAGTTGTTGGACGAAGAAAAAGGGAGTTTTTACACACATTAACTGTGTTTTTTTTTGTTTTCAGTGGCATTCTTAGGTGATTTTATTCGACTGCCTGTATTTGAATAGAAGTCACTGAGTAGATCACAGATCTCTTTTGATTTAGTGATTTTCACACCATTGTCTGTTTATAGAGCAACATGTCTTGTACACATTTGTTAGTAGGTTGTCTTTTCTTATTTATTAAGTACCAGACAGCTTTTGATCTGTTATCAGACTCTTCAATATAACGGAGAGCTTCTTTAGATTTTGCCTCTTGGATGTTACGTCTATATTGAATTTTGAGTCTATTGTACTATTGGCGTAGGTGATGAGTCGCTTCGAGATGTTTAGTTTTATTATACAGATTTAAAAGCTGTTCTTTAAGTGTTAATATCTCAGCAGGTAGATTGATTTTCTGCTGCCTTGTCTTTTTAATCTTTTTTCGAATATCTGGAAATGCCAAGTAAAACAGTATTTATAGATACAAATAGATCAAATTTTGTGTCAAGTGTTGCAGCAGCATACATTTCATCCCAATTCTCTTTCGAAATTAGACTGTTGAATATTTGGATATTTGCATTCGAGTAAGACCTAACATACTTAGAAGTAGCTTTAGGATTGATTGGGTATTTTCAAAATTCAGTTTGGCCGTCTGAGCATAGTGATCAGATAGACCAGATTTGATTACTGACCACTCAGTGTCGTTTCTATTAGTATATACATGGTCTATAAGTGTTCGTGATCCTGAGGCTTCCCTTGTATGGGTCTCAATGATATTGAGCAGACCGAACGAGGACATTACGGCAATGAGTTGTTGTGAAGCAAAAGTATAACGGGAGAGGGCAATATTAAAATCGTCCGTCATAATGATTGTATCATGACGACTCGCATATTTATTTAGACAGTCGGAGATGAGTTCAAAGAATCCCTCATGCAATAAAGAAGGGGGTTTGTACACTGCTATCAATAATACTTTATTTCCCTTATCAATTTTAATGGAAACTGCTGCAATTTCACAGACCCACTCCATACTAAACTCATGATAGTCAAGTGGCTCGCATTTTAAACTGGGTTTGGCTCATATCCTTTCTATTCTGTTGATGAGTTTTTTTGTACTATGTGAAACTGTTGTATCTGAAAATGTGTATAAATAGGTATTAGTTCTAGCGCATAAGTCATTAGTCATTAATCAACCATTATCATAAGCCACTAGTAATAGTTTTCTAATTCTGTTGATGAGTTTTGTTACATGTATCTGCTGCATCTTAAAATGTAAATCCTCCAATGCTTAGAGAGTATAATATGTTGAATATGTGAAAAAACATAGTTTATAAACCAGAGTTTTAGTACATAAGCCAGTTTAAAAAATATATTTGTAAGAACCTCATTTTGACGTTGTCTATTGCTGTAAAAGTTGAATGACAATAAAATTTTATTTATTTATTTATTTATCATATGCCAGCACCACCCCTTCTCTTCCACAGAGATCTGCAGTAGGATGCTACACAATAAAATTAATTTAATCGAGAATTACTACTTCGTAGGATTTCAAAAAACGTTCAGTCACGCATATTAGGAAGTAAACATTTAGACAGTAAAAGTTAAAATCTTGAAAAAAGTTTTCTTTCACTATGGATCTTTTATGCCCCTGTATTTTAGTACTCACTACTCAGCTAAACGCCATTCCTTCTTCAGTTCTTCTTTATTCTCGTTATAATGCAAATCGAGACGAAGAGGATCCCGCCATTTTGAATTGGACAAGAACAGCGTTGGGCGTCTAGTCTTACTCGTCTCTCATTAGCGTCTCTCATTTAGGCTTTTTAAATTCAATAATTTAATAGTGATAATTGATTTTAATTTAGAAATGGGATCCTCAGATGTGAGTATACATTGTAAAATAATCTGCTAGGTAGTTTAGTAGCTCTAATCGGATTTATTTCCCCAACATACTTGTTATACTGAGTTACAGCGTACGCAGTCCAGCATAGGAATAATTTTTAACGATTTATTCAATAAGTCCCTTTGAATGAGGAGGATATTATATAAATTACATTACATGTGAATGTCAGGGAAATTGGAATACATTCTAAATGATAGATGTGTCTAAAGTCTGCTAGATAGTCAGGGCCGAGTTTAGCATTTTGAAGCCCCCAGGCCCAACGATTTTTCCGCCCCAGGTTAGCTTAACCCTGGAATGGTAACCCTATTTAAAGTTACACTACTGGTAACCCTTCGTATATTTTACGATATGAGGTATCAAGTCTTATAAAAATAGTTAAAAATAAAAATTACAAGTTTTAACCCTCCGGTGGTTCACTATATGAACTCTTGTGGTTTAGGTGGTTTTGGGCAATTTGTAAAGTTTTTTTAAAAATCAATAAAAAATGTTTTTTTTTTATCCAATTATGCACTTTTATACATTAATTTGTTCAGAAAATTATATAGTAGCATAACATGAGATAAAAATTTACTTACCAAATAATTTTCATTTTTTCATCCAGGAGAGAATAAGAAAAAGAAGAAAGTCTGGAATGGTTTTACAAGTTCTCACGTAAACAAAATAAAAACTATAAACTATATAAAAAATCCAAAATAGCCACTTTTTTCTAAATTTAATTGTGAACAAGAAAAAGTATAGTTTTATCCACTTATGTATGAAAAGAACAATGTTATTTACAAATATTTACATTCATGTACGTTGTTTGAAACCCGATTATTCTGAGGAGCTTCCACTGCTAGGAGCTGCTCTTTTCCTCCCACCTTTCTTGGGCCTCCAGAAGTGTTGCAATTGATGGAAGCACTCTCGGTGGACTCCGCAGTTGCACCCTGGGCAAAAAAACCTTGACCTACCCCTTTTTTTGAAAGGTTTGCATACTACACAAGTCCATTCTGACCGGCCCGGCAATTTTTCAATTTTTCAATTCAATTTTTTTTCTTCAATTTTTCACTTTCAACTTCACTTATATTACCTACCTCTTCATTCAACTCTCTATCAATTTCACTATCACGTAAATTATCCATTTTTATATGAAACAATCACAGAACAACGTAACCATAACAACACAAAGTAGGCCCAACACTGATGACACGGACGACGCGAACACCTGTACATGCGAAAAGCAACTGGCGGTTGATA
Source organism: Stictocephala bisonia (assembly GCA_035578905.1). Classification (NCBI taxonomy): domain Eukaryota; kingdom Metazoa; phylum Arthropoda; class Insecta; order Hemiptera; family Membracidae; genus Stictocephala; species Stictocephala bisonia. Next base: position 39,373 of record JAQJVL010003093.1, on the reverse strand, counting down.
TTGATTTTTCTAGTAGTATTATACGTTCATAGTAAGAAGAGCAAAATCAGCTGTTTACAATGATGTCAAATACAGAGGGTTTAGTGAAAGATGATCGTTCAGAAAATCGATAAAAGCAATTGACGACGCAGCGGCAACGAACCACGGCAGTTGCGTTAATGCTGCCGATGCGTCGTCATTAAACCACTGGAGGGTTAACAACAAAGTCTTTATTTTGAATACTTTACTAGTCTAAACAAGTACAAACGTTATTAAAATTGATAATAATTAAATCAGAAAAAATTTATTAATGACGTAATGTTTTTGTTTGTAGTGATTTACAAAAAAAATGTTTTTTTAATAATTTTCAAAGTTAAAACAATTTTTAGTTATAAAATCATTAATATAAAAGTATAAATTTCAACAACAAAAAACATCACTGTCTCAGCCCATCAATGAGCACAGATCTCATACTGTCTTTTAGACGTCTTCGCAGCATGTTTTACACATGTCACCTCGGTGCTGTCATCGTCAGGACCACTGTCATTATATAACATGTCTATTTCAGATAGACGCAAGACCATTGTTAATCAAATATAGGTCTATATACAACTATTTACATTAATATTGAACTAAAACTACTAATAAAACCTAATATTTACAAAACTAGACACCAAGAAAAAAGTTACGGCACTGGTAACCCTTCGTAAAAAATCAACATTATACGTTGTTGTGAACAACACGAATGACACTAGCAGACTGCGACAAGTGGATCAAGGTCAGGAAGGGGTGGGGAGGGATGGCTCGTTTGTTCGGTAGAGTCGCGACAAAAACCTGCCTTTAATTTACAAAAAACTATTTGCGTGCAGAAAAATCACGAAGGGTTACCATTCCAGGGTTAAAATTACTTTCCTAAAAAGCTTATTAAAAAAATTATTTAAAGCCTGAATGTTAATTACTTAACCCTCCTGCTGTTCACTATAAGTTTGCTCAGTGTTTGGCAATTTTTGTCGGTTTTGCAAGTATATCTTTAAAAATTCATAAAAATTATTAATGATTATATAATTATGGCTTATTGTATATCATTTTAATTGTAAGAACATGCAGAAAATGCACATGCAAAAGAAAAATGGATTACCTTATTTTGAAATTTTTGATGAAGTCTTGAAAACAAAAAATTTTTTTTCTGAAACAAATTTTCAAGTCTGCGCTACCCTTAGAAAAGTTTATATGCACAGTACAAAAATTCTGGAATAGGCCTAGCCACTTTGTCCTAAATTTTATTTGCTTTTAGGAAATATAACTAATGTACATGATATTTACAAAAATAAAAACACTAAACAGATAAAATCAAACTATTTACACTAGAAAAAATCTTCATTTTACTCTGAAGAACTGGAGCTGGCCCTCCTTTTCCTGCCTCCTCTCATGGGTCTCGAATAATGCTCCAACTTGTGATAGCATTCCTTATGGATGCCACAATTGCATCCAGGACACCAATATGTGGATCTTCCTCTTTTCTTTGTTGGTCCACAAATTACACAAGTGCGTTCCAGTCTGCGAGGCAGTTTTTCAAGACTGTGGTTTTCAGCAACAGCAGCAGCACCAGGATCTCCAGCAGGTACAGCATCAGGTTCAGGTTTGGCCAAGTTGTTGACAATGCTTTTCAGAAAAATATACCTTGATTTAGGGTTGTCTGTGTTGAGGCGGTATAGAGTATAGGCGTTGAAGAGTGTTATATCAACCAAGTTGAAAAAAATCTTTTTCCAATACTTGGATGTTTGCCGGTTACAAGAATTATGATAGGCAGCTTTATCACTGACATCTACACCTCCCATACATTGGTTGTATCTGTAAATAAGAATGGGTTTTACACTTTCTTGACCTTTTTTACTACGGATCATTCGGTCTTCCGCATGACAAGCTGTAGTTATTGCGAAGATTGGCTTCCGTGTAAATTTTTGTCTGTAGCCAACCAGGAGTACATCATTCTGCCTAAAATAAAGAGTTTCTCTCTCTCTCTCTCTCTCTCCCCCCCCCCCAAGCTTAGCATTTTTTACAGTTTTAGACAGATGCTTAGAGTTTCTATTGATGGTGCCTGTTATACAGGTTTTTCGTTCAAAAAGGGTTTTTTTGCAAGTGGTATTTTTGTGTAGTACTGATCAGTAAAAAGGTGATAGTTCTTATCAAATAATCTACTTTTTTCTAAGATTTCCAAAATTACTTTTTCAGTAAATGGACCATCTGTATTACCATGGTAACCTTTTCCAGAGTACAATTCAATATGGTAAACATAACTAGTGGAGCTATCACAGCATTCAAATTTCTTGATGCCGAACTGCTTATGCTTTTTGTTCGGCATATACTGGATGAAGGGGCATCTATTTTTTATCCCTATCAAACTTTCGTCAATGCATATGTTCTGAAAAGGGGTGAAAAACATTTTGAAAGCATTGTTCAAGTGATCTAAGATGTATCGAACTTTCAACCAAGGGTCATAATTTTGTTGTCCTTTCGGAACAGATGGCCGAGGAGTTAGATGAAAATAAGAATTAATTAACAAAAACCGGTTTGATGACATTGTTTTTGACAAGAATGGTACATTTTGACTGAAGTCTGTGTCCCAAAAGGTTGCCATATTTTGTTTTCCAAAAATGCCCATATTTATAATGATAGAAAAATCTCGGACACTGTAGTGTTTTCCATTTTTTTATTCGTGAAAACCTTTTCAACGAACCTTCACTAGCCCTATCTTGCAATATCTTGTTAGCATAAGCATTAGTTTCTCTGGTAAGATGATTCCAGAATGCTGCAGTAAAAAATAAATAAAGATAGTGAATTGGATCACTGTTTCAGGGAGGGCAGTTGTTTATGCCACAGTTTCTAACTTGAAATTGTAGGCCTACATCTTTATCTGGTTCTGGGGGGTAAACCCTAATCCACGGATCTAATTGTGGTACATTACGAACTGTATTAGGTGTAATAGGGCGTGTATTACTTACTTGATCTGGTCCATCAACATCAGATGTCTCCAGTTCGTCATAGTCTGGCACAAACTCTTCGCCACTACCAGACGAGTAATCTAAAATATCTACTTCTTCAGGGAAATCTACAGCCTGAATGTCACTTCCATCTTCACTTACACTATCGTCTAATATCTCCCTAATATCGCTGGACAATAAATTGTCACCCATTTCCACAAATAATAACAACTTACATCACCGCAAATCAAAACAACAACATAACAAACTCGCACTAACGAAACTGACGACAGCTGGTTTGGCACCAGCTGTTTCAGATTTCAACGATCCTCTATTTACACAGACTAACAAACATTGTCTACACACCGACCTTGGCAGAAGCACAGAGAAATGACGATTGCAACGAGTCTAAATATGAGTATATATGAAAGGTTTTTACGTTTTCATGGCAGTTTTACCGAAGCGCTACGTAGTTGTCGTTTTTCCGACAACTAACACTCATAATATCGGCATTGCTGTCGCGTATCCGACAACTAACAGCGGGAGGGTTAACCCTAGCACTGTCTGCAGTATTTTCTGTAATGCCAGGCCTATTTCAGCTATTTTGTAAGGGTTTTTTTAAAAATTCATAAAGTAGTTAATTGCACTATGGTAATGGGACTCATATAATTTTCTTTGTAAAGACTTGTAGAATAAAGCTATAAGTTAAAAAAAAAAATAAAAAAAATCTTTTGTAAATATTTGTTTATGGAAAATAAAAATATAAGCGAAAAAAAATAAAATACAAATTTGGCGGTATTTTTTTAGTTTATAAAATGTTACCAGAATCTTTAGCCAAATTATGCACAATTTTATACTGAACACAAAAATATATAGTTAAATTATTCTAGGTTAGGTGAATAATTTTATAGATTTTTACAAATCAAACCGTTGCTTGGCAACAAAAATACTGAAAGCAGATAATGATAGTAGTTCTCTGATGTCACTTGAATTGAATGGGTCAAACATTATCAGTAAAATCATAAAACTACACTATATATACAAAACTATACTAATAATTACATATAATGATGGTTTTCTACTTTAAAATAAACTGCAACAATAACAACACTCGCGTCGGGATCCAAGCAGCTGACTGACTCACGACTCCAGACGTAAGCAAACTCAGGAAACATTACGTCACTACTCCGTCTAAAAATAGACTACAGGAATTCCAAATATGTCAAAACGTGAGGTAGCTCATAGGCTTTCAAATGATATGAAATATAAACACCTGTGCCTAGGCTTTGGGTGAATATAACAATTATAGCCAGTGTATGCACATCGTCACAAATTGTGACGACCGACAGCGCTCGGGTTAAACATCACTCCACGATGGAATTTCATCATTGCAAGTTTTTTAAAAAGAATTTACTGGGTACTGGGCTTGCAAAATACTGTTAATATATTATCAAAAGATTTGGTTTGGTTCAACTTGGCCATTTGGGAAAATATATAAAAACTAATAGATATATAAAAGCCAAATGCCACTTGACTCACTGATCACCGTTTCTCAAAAACTCTTAACCTCCGAGGCTGAAATTTTGTAGGATGATTGAGCCTATATTGTAGGCGTGCAATATGAAGGGATTTTGAAAAATTCTTCATAGTGCAGGAATAGCAGCCTTTTTAACCCCCCAAAAGTGCCCAATGTATTTCTTATGGGAAAAATCACAAAAAAAGTAGTATTTCAGCCCTAACTTGAGTAAAATCTTGAATAAAAGTTTCTAACCTTCACAGTTCTACACATGTAACAAATGCACATCTTGTATGCAAATTTCAGCCAAAAACTTGGGGTATCGGGGGCCTAAAACTGAAATGTTTAAGAATGGAACAGTTTTTAACCCTTACCACGCCCTAAGCGCATATTTTGACTTTGCTCTTAACGCCGTAAGCGCATATATGTGTAATAGTTACAAAAATATTATTTTCGTAGGTAATGTTTCTATTTTAATGCTGTAGTTCGTTTTGGTTATGGGCGGTGACTCATTAGAGATCTTCATCATGCAACACGCGACCTTTTGTTGGCCTGTCAATCACTATGAGACTGGTTTTTGTCTGGCAGTGTACATTTCTGCTGCACCGCCCAATGCCACAAACATATACACGCAGCTACTGTCGAGCCGAGCGGTTGTCATTGTTCACCGCCTTACAGCTTTGAAACTGTGTATTTAGTTGATTTATCAATTACTTTAGTTTAATATATGTTAATAATTTATTAGTTTTAAGTGTCAATATAAATAATCCGGCAGATTCTTATTTTGTAGAAGGTATTAAATGAATCGTATTCAAGTGCTATATGTATTTACTTATTTTTTACTATATGTGTTATGTGAAGGCCATGTCTTATCAGTTTATGTACAAGTAAATATACTCAATTATACATATTTTATTGTTAGTAATAATATTTTGTATTGATTCATACAGTATAAGTGATCTATGCCTGAGACTTACTTTCAAGTCAAAGTTTGCTTATTTACATATTCACATATAAAAAAAAGGTAAAGTAAGCTAAAAAGTTTTAAAACATCATATCTTTTATTTACCTATACACAATAAAAAAATGAGCTATTAAAAAATATAATTTTGATTTTTTTACAATAAATTAGCACTTAATGGAAAATAGGCATTGTGAAACAGGCACTCTAAAGGTTAATACTGATGTTATCTTCTCAATTGGGGTAACAAACTTAAGCTATTTTTCTCTTGAATCCTAATATGCCACCAGATATCGAAAAGGGCAATTAATTAAGGGTGAGGTAGATTGGAGGTAGTTGGACATTTGCCATCATTACGAGAAAATTACCAATCACGATGTTTCGATTTGGTAAAACCCAAACCTTTTTTTCAAGTGCTAAAAACTAAAAAAAAGGTATTTGGGGGTATTAAAAAAATATGTTATTTGGGGGTATTTATCTCCCAATTAACATTACTGTATATAATTGTATTTTGGAAGAGATAATGTTTAAAGCCTCTGCACCTCAAATAAAAAATATTTGCTCTAAAATCTAAAAATCGGTAATTTTTAACTAGTACACCCAAGTGGGGTATCAAATTAAAGTTTTTATTCAATTAATTACTAATATACCAACAGATTGTAGAGAAGACATTGTTTATGGGCTCCACTGCCCCTAAAACCAAAATTTATGGTCAAATTGGTTAAGAATCTGTAGGCCGATCTCCTTCACGAGGCGACCTGCTGAGACCCAAAAATGAGACTAGCAGAGAGCCTTTGTGAAGCTACAGGCCGTACTTTCCACCGCAAGGCCATAGGCCGAGTTCCACAAAGAGGCCTTTAACAGAGCACCCTGGCGAGGCAGTAGTTTTACAGAGGCAAAAGGCAAAGTCTCCTGGCGAGGCCGAAGGTGGAGGAATCATGGAGCAATCTGTAGTTATTTGGCGTCTCCAAGATGGTCACCCTCCTCTATCTATACAAGGAACATGGGAGTTGCATAGGGCTGGCAGTCGCAATTTAGATGTGTAAAGCTCGACGACATCTCTACAACCAATTCTCCCCGTGTTTGAAATCAATGTTTTAACAAAGTTGATGCATAATAGTGAAAAATAGATGAAAAATATTGAAACATTACGAACCTTTATTTGTTTCAATAAACTTCTAAATCAGAATGCTTTACTAGCCAGATTTTTAAAAATGAATTAAAAAATATTTTGAGTTATAAATACTTATTTTTAGATTAAAAAAAAAATTTTTTTCTTGGCCGTGCGCTTTCTGGGAGCTTGCGCCCATAGGTCCGGGCCTATTGGGAAATCCGGCCCTGTAGATAGATTTATGTAGGGTAGGCCTAAATTCAGCCATAAGACAAGGGATGATAAAATCTAAGACACACATATCATTTCAAACTCAGCTTGTCACAAATAACACTTAGTGGTATTGAAATAATTGGTCTCAATAGTTAACCCTAGATCGTGAGGAACGACATAATTTATGCTGTTCACAAAGTCACTTCTTAAAGCTAGGAAAGGCGTAATTTATGCTTTTGAATTAAAATGAACAAAACATGTTTATCATCAAGCAAACGACGAAGTTGGTACCAATCAACACAGAATGTTCTGTTCTATATGTACATTTTAGATTTTTAATTCATTGGGAATCGCCTAGCGTGGGGTGCGCCGGGCCTAGCAGTACAAATTAAATTTGCACAGCGCTATATCTGCCTTGCCAGCCCAGTGCACTCACAAATTCCATATGTTTTGTCGTTATTTAATTTACATAAACATTACACTGGCTATATTAATAGTCTAGGCTATTTAATTCGGGCGATCGCAATTTATTCTCCATTTTACTGGAAATCAGAAACACGACAAAAGGATAATACCGAACGCAAGGACAAAATTCCCCAAACTTAAATGAATAGTCGATACAACATTGATAGGAAACGTTAACAAAGATAAGGAGACAGACAGATAAGTCCCTCAAAACAAATGGGTGCATTGTAACACTGACTCTGAGAGCCGAGTGGCGCAACTAAACAACCAGTGCCGTGACGTCCACATCACATCGTTTAGTTATTGGTTCACTCGGCGTGAAATGTGAGGGCCACATCTTTGATCCACAATGGGTTAATAATTTTTTTATGAATGTAGGAAATAAAACTAAAATGTGCTTCAAGAAACTTCTGCTCAATTCCCGCCTGGCGTGGAGGTAGGGAGTTAGAAAATGGCCCATGTTTGTCGCATGACTGAAGAATAAACAGAAGACGGAATAAGGCGTAGTAAATGTCAGTCTGCAGAGAATGAAATACTCTATCCAACAAAAGAAATTACGATGTTTAAGGTGAATTGGGCATATTACAAAAAATGTTGTTTACCCTTATTTGCTATCCAAAATTGAGTAACGCCATAATTTATGTTGTTGATAAAAGTTGTTGTTCAAACTTTATTTTGGCTGTAATCTAACAATTCTTGTATATTTCTATTCATAAATATGTTATATATCAAGTTTTAGTACTTGCCATGCACTCAATTTGTGCACACTGAGTTATGGTGTTATTAATTGTATACTTTATGGAATATTTTCATATATTATACATTTTCTTGTAGCTAATAAAGTAAGATTGTTCTAATAAAGTAAGTATTATGTGTAGGCCTAGCAAAAAAATTATAAAAATTTATACATACTCCTTATTTTTGCATTGTTATATAATTTTTTACAGACATTTTTCGTTTCTGTGGTAAAATGTTTATTTCCCCCTATAAAATAAAAATATAAAAATTTGTTTACGGGTATAATACGACTATTTTTCTTAAACTTTTTCTTGTCTCGGTTATTCAATGGATTTTTTAAAAATTATTATTTGTACTGTTTGATTACCTATAATCATACTGTAACTTCGCACATTTTTTCATTTTAGAAAAACAATAAATTAAAAAAAACCTAGTAGTTTATCTAAAATCTAACAACATATTATTATAGTGCACTAAATAAATTGGTCGGTAGCGTAGTTGGTTCAATCCCAGCTTCATGTGCTAAAGGTTCTCAGTTCGATCCCAATCAGAGTCAATACATTTTGAGAAGGATCAGCTGATAATCACCGGCTTTTCATTTGTCATTGGGCTATTAATTAATGACACTGTCTAAGGAATAGTCGGCCTTAGTTTGTAACAATGACTACATTCGCTCATCTACACTCATCACACTCATTCGAAATCCATATTCGCCCATATCTTGACGATCGGCGTCTTATGAATAAATAAATAAATAAAAAAAAATAAATAAAATAAATAAAAAACAATTTGGCTATCTTGGAATTATTTACAAACATTATTTAGTGCTCCTAAGGAGGGTTATAAGTTATAATTTACGCACAATATTTTCATATTTTTCAGTCTTATTTTAAACAATAATCATTTATTATTTTTTTGTAAGTTTTGATGGTAGTTTATGAATGTTCAGTTCTTGAGAAGAAAAATGATATGATAACATTTACATTTGGATCATATTTAGTATTTTTAATGATTTTTTACATAAAAGATTTGCGAAGCTCTGAAAAAAGCACCTAGGCCTAGCAGTTGAGAGTTTAACATTGCTCACGACCCATTCATGATCTTCTGTCAATAGCCTAGTTTAGGGTTCTTTATTTGATGTTCATCTGATCATGCAAAGGCCTAGATATATCAATATAATTTTTAAATGAGGTTCTAAGCATTGTATAGGTACAACTTCTCATAAAGTGGTTCGGCTGGCATTAGGTACAATTGAATTCTGATGCGCAACCCTAGCTGTACCTTTGACTGCGAGTTACTCATACAAACAATCACTTGACCCCTCTCTGCCTTGCTCTCACTTCAACCTAATTTGTTTCCCTGACATCCTTCCGAGTCCTCTCGGCCTTGTTGTTTAGTAGTGGTTTTGTAATATTGTAATTTCATTTTATTTCCCACGGTACTTTGTATACCAGTTTTACATGTTAAAAATAGTAGTTCAACATGGTAACAAAACAAAAGTAATATAGAATGATAATATTAAAAATATAATAATGTTTAACAATAATAATAATAATCAGACATGTTGAGACCATGCTCCCACTGACACAGGTGTTACTGTATTGTATCAGCAGTGTATCGTTGACTTTTCAACGAATTTGGTTTTCTATTACCGTACCTAATATAACGACTTAAAGGTATAAATGAGGTCGTGATACTTGCCACCTAACAAAATTATAAAATGTTGCTTAAAATGTGTTTGGAATTGGCTGTATTTTCACAAGATATGCTTATTATATGCGGATATAATTTTTTTACCGAAAAATCCGTAAAAACCAATGTCACAACTTCCAAGTATTTTTAACATTTCTGTTTGTAGGTATTTTAATCACCTTTTTTCTATCTTAGTGTGTCTTTATGTGCTGAATACATCTGAATAAACTTATTCCAATTATTTCTTGAGATATAATGAAAAACTACTTTTGCTGTGAATCGTTACTAGTGGCCATTAGGCCTACGTGATCATTATAACTTAAACATCAACTATTAATCACAAAAACTGAATTCACCTATATTCCTGCTGGAGTGATGGCCGGCAGGCCTTCATGAAGGCTAGGCTTTCAAATTTAATGGAAATTATGAAATATTGTGATTAAATAGAATTGGAATAGGTTAAGGGATAGTTGTCAGTAAAAGAACATTTTTCTGCCTGAAAAAATAATTTTACTGAAAAACTAATTGCTATACATACGTGTTCTGCATACATGCTGATTGCAAACAAAATTTGTTGAGAAAATGGTTTTTAAAATAGGCCTAGTTAGACTTTTTACTATTGATCAAAAACTAGGTTTTTTGATTTTTCGGTAAAATCGAGTTTTCTGTGGTTGAAACGAACCATCTCAATTGATATAATCTCATATTTCCCACTTTTTAAGGAAGAAATTATATTTTCAGAGGTGGCAAGAAAATACACAATTACCTGTAATAAATATCTGCACGAATCTAATGTTTATTCGCTCAGATATCCCTATGACACTTGTTACTATTTTGTTTCAGTTTAAGGCAAATGTGATAAGTTTAAAACTGGCAATAAACCTTGGTCCAAAAATTAAGGCATACTAGTTTTTTTATCTAGTTTCCAATATTGTACTTGTTTTACAATGGTTTCCATCTAAAATTAGTAATAGTTTTTCTTTATCTTACAACTTTGATATGACCGACGGGTAGTGATGAGGCGAGTGATGGTGGAAGGGCAAACAACAAGAGCTACTTAACCAGTCCTGTTAAAACAGAGAACTGCATATTTGTAAAATGCTACAAATATATTGCCGTTACATAATTTTTACAACAACTTTAATACTGCAAGTAAGATATATGCTTTAGATAAGAAATAATAATTTGTTTAAGCATTCAGTAATCCAAACGAAGTAATTTAAAAATGTGTGTCAAATAATAAAATTAATTCATACAATATATCTCTTCATATTAAGATAAATAATTTCCCTTGAGCATTGCAATAAGAAATATAAGTATAGTCTACTGGCAGCAGAAATAGTTTATATTGCATATTAAATAAATATATGTGAAGATATCAAAATAAATATAACTGACACAAATCAGAAATCGGTAGACGGCAACTTCTTTTTTTCAAATTTTTCTGACTAATGCTAGACTTAGTTCTATTACACCTATAGTGTTTACGTATAGCAACCGACTTCGAAACAGCCAAAACCATATGACGGAACCATACAAATATTCTACTGGTAGCTGAGAATACAAATTGTTACTGTCTAAATTATCTGATACTATGTTAACTAACTTCCCCCCCCCCATGGTTTGGGATGGGACGGCTATAATTACTGGAAGTTGTAGAAGCGCGATTCTGCGAGTGCGGTGTCTTGATGTATACAATAGTAGCGATTGGATTGTTATATATTTAACATGCGGGTAAAAGTACATGCAAGTATATTAAGTTAATCAGTTTTATAAATCGTGTGATATTAAAAAACATAAGATGCCAAACACGACGTTGTATTTCATGTCGTATTAAAATAAAAACAAACACACAGTATATAACATTAATTATTTAAAATAAAATTTGCTAATTTGTAGTAAAAATAAATTATGAGAAGGACCAGTCATGTAAGGGTCTGTTTTTAAAATTTGGGTAGAGTCGGGAAAAAGGTTTTTAGTGGTGTATGTACCAAAAGAGCCCGAATTCACATTTTTGAGGTGATGTACTTATAACTATGAACATAATTTTAATGAAAGAAGTATTTGGGAGGTGTTAAATAGTTGATATACAGACATTGTAATTGAACAAACATTTTTTTATCAAAGGCTCTTAAAGCATCAATTCAGTCCATTTTGATTTGGATGATCTGACACTGTGTAGAGATTTTGTTGGATAGCCTACACATTGCAACAGAAATACAAATATAATGTTCCAAGACGTGACGTTTTGACGTTAAGAGAGATATGTATTAAATTTAAAGCTGAGAGAGCCTAGGCTGATATATGTATTTTTGGTATCTATGCATTTTCCAGACTCTTTGCTAATGTTCATATTTTTTACCCTCTAATCGGCAGTTAGAATTTTTCGGTATATTCAGTTTCTTGCCACCTAGCAAAATATGAAAATTTTGCCTGAAATGGGTCTAAAATTGGTTGTATTTTCACGAGATAGGCCATGCTTTTTATTCTGTGGAAATGACATATTGTACAGAAAAATTCGAAAAAACCAATGTCACAAGGTGCCTCAGGGGCGGATATCAGAACTTTCCCCCCCAAAGTTGGTTGAGACTGGTACCAAACGATGTCTCATGGTCGAACCTCTCCTCTCTCATAACTTAAAGTATTTCTGGCTTAATTACTTTAATTTAAATGATATTTTGATCATCTATTATTTTTTTGCTCTTAATATTAATTTGAAAACTATTTTGGCCTACAACAATTATTGGCAAAAAGAAAAAAAAACTTAGCAGCGAATTGCGATTACTGGCTATTACGTGATAATTATATATAACAACTGTGGTTAATTATATATAACAACTATTAACCACAAAAACTGAATTGCCGCTGGAGGGACGGTCGGGAGGCAGGGCACCCAAATTTAACGTAAATTCAGAGTTTTTGTTTCGGGTAAATAGACAGTTAGGGTAAGTTAGAGAATGTTTGGTTAGTTCAGTTAACCCTAGATCATGAGCATCAGGTGAACCAATGTGTGCTCCCTACTGCTACGTCTTTTTTTGTAAAAATCATAAAAAATACTAAATATGCTCCAAATGTAAATGTTATCATATCGTTTTTCTTCTCAAGAACTGTACTTTCACATACTACCATCAATACTTACAAAAAGAATTAGTAAATAATTACTGTCATGAAAAGATTGAAAAAAAACTTTAAAAGTTTTGTACGTAAATTATAACTTATAACACTCCTTAGGAGCACTAAAAAATTGTTATAAATTATTCCAAGATAGCCAAATTGTTTATTATTTAGTGCACTATAGTATATGTTGTTACATTTTAGATAAACTTGTAGGACTTTTATTTTTTGAGGTGTTTGTTTACATTAAATGCTAAAGTAAAAAATGTGCAAAAATACAGTAATAAAATAGTACATGTACAAATTAAAATCACCATTGAATAGACCAGAAAATTTTGTTTAGGAAAAATAGTCATATTGTGCCGACATACAAATTTTTATAGTTTTAGTTTATTAGGAAAAATAAAAATGTTACCACAGAAACAAAAAATTTAAGTGAAAAATTACATAACAATAAAAAAAATTAGGGTTATGTATAATTTTTTGCTTCATGTACTGTATTAGTATAATCTATTAGCTACAAGAAAATGTAAAATATTCCAAAAAGTATAAAACTTATAACACCATATGTCAGCGTGCGCAAATTGTGTAAACGACATTACAAAAATAGTACTTATTTTAAACATTATAAAAAATATAAAATAATTTGTGGAATTTTTAGAACAGTAACACTTAATAGAACACATTTCTGAATATAAATATAAAAAATGTATTATAGTAGTGCCATTAATAAGGTTTTCGCACTATGTAATAACATACTACGGTACGTCATATTGTTTTTGTGTAAATAAAATAAACAATCTATTTAGATTGCATAGAAATAATACATACTATTTTCGAATTTTTTTCTACGATTTCTATAAATAGGCTACATTAATACCATATCCATACAGACGTTGTTTGCTGAAATCGTATAAAAAATAAATGTTTAGGCTAGTACGTACGCAAATATATACACAGCCATCAAACGACACTTGACACTTGAAAAATAGTGCACACTGTAAACATTATAAAAATAATTGTTGGGAGTACTTAGAACAGTAACACTTCATAGAACACATATTTCTGAATAGAATATAAAAAATGTATTATATTAGTGCCATAAATAAGATGTTTGCATATAATAACATACTATGTCATATTATTTTCACGTAAATAAAATAAACAAACTATTTAGCTTGCACAGAAATAATACATACTATTTATTATTTCTGTGCAAACTAAATAGATTTATTATTAATTTTTTTCTAAGATTATTATAAGAAGGCTACACTAATACACCCTATCTGTTCACATGTTTGCTAAAATCAGATAAAAAATAAATGTTTAGGCTAGTACCTACATAAATATCAATTTCACTATTTCTGATTATTTTAGACACTAAAAACCACTAACACATTGTACTATGATTACACTAAACACAACACATAATTTTACTCTCACAAAGAACATAAGACATGCAACAAGTAAAAATGGCTATGTTTACTATGGCTGTGGCATTGACGGGTTGCTTCTTCCATTAAAGTGAAAACTTGTCACGGGACCTACTTCACAAAATTCGCTCAAAGCGGCACTGATCAACTCAACAACTGTCTATTTAGCTAATTTTTTAAAATTTATATCAATAAATAAATTATTAGCTAAACTTTAATCAACAGCATAAATTATTCTGTACCTCGCTTTTGGGAAATCATGTAAACAAGGGTATACAAAATCATTTTTTGTAAAATACTTAATGCTGCTAAGAAAATGAAATTTGTTTTGTTGGATAGAGTATTCTATTCTCTATAGACTGACATTTGGTATGCCTTATTCCGTCTTCTGGTTATTCTTCAGTAATATGTCAAACATGGGCAATTTTATTCCCTCCAGACTTAAACGGGTGTTTCTAGTTGTACGTTCTAATTTTATTTCCTACGTTTATTAAAATGGCATAAACGAATTATTTATAATCTTATATGTATAGAACAAAACATACTGCGTCGATTGGTACCAACTTTGTAGTGATTGCTTGATAATAAACATGTTTTATTGATTTTAATGCAACAGAATAAATCATGCCATTCCTTGCTCTTAGAAGGGGTTTTGTGAACAGCATAAATTATGTCGTTCCTCACGATCTAGGGTTAAAAGTTTATTATTTGGGCTGAATAAATAATTTAAATGTAAAACCAAAAGGTAGCCTATATTCATGTTGCTTTTTTAAAAATCAGAATTTTTCAGCAAAATTTGTTTTCATTTTACTTGTTTTATAATGCTGAACACAAATATATAATTGTTTTTTAAATAATTAATTTTTTGGGTCGAAAAAATACTTTTTTGACTAACCAAACATAACCTAACTTATCCTAATACAGTGGAGTCCATTAATTATATGATTAATTTTCAAAATAAAGAAATTTCTATTCTATTCTATTCTATTCCATGTAATCTGAAATAATTGGGACCAAACCCATTTCGGAGTACCAAAGTTTTCGGATTAAACAGATTTTCTTGAAACACTTTTGATAAAAACATAACATAAATATTATGCCTAACATTAAGTACAGTACGGTACATAAGTTTTGAAAGCAATAATAGCCTATGATTATAAAAAGGTCTCCGACACGACCCCAGTGGCTACCATGTTTAGAAGAGATCTTTCTGATAAGAATGGTGTTACTTTGAAAGCTGTAGCATAATCCAATCCAGAGATAAACAGTTTAATGTTAATGTCTGCAAAGCCAAACATCGCCGGTTTCTCGTGAACAAAAATGGCTGCTACGAATAAACGGTGAAAGATAAAATTCTTTAAAAATCGTTTTTGAACCTCTCATGAGTATGGTAAAAACATTTAATATGAAAATATTAAAAAATGGTGAAGCAACTAATTTAATTTTTATTCTATCACTTCATATGGATTGACTCTTTTGCATAATTGTTTGTCACTGTTTTGAACAACCTAAGAAATTTTGGTAAAATGAGAGAAAACATCGAATGGTGTCGAAGATTCATCTATTGAAGTCTTTATTCTACTTTAAGGTGAGAGCCATAAAAATCAGGAAATAAGATTAAAATCTGATTCTAACCTCCCTAAATCTGCATCAGAAGGTACCTAAGACTGACTTTTTCATTTTCACTAGGCTTATTTGCTATATTGACTGGCCTACCTGTGCTAGTAGAATGCTTGGATTCAAATGCAACGTCTCCACATTCCCAGTCTTCTTCATTATATTCCGAACCACTAAGTGTAGTAACGTCTACTAAAAAATTAGAATCTTCATCATCAATTTCACACTCAGAATTTGAATCAATTATTGGTTCATGCATATTTTTGTTGGTTCATTATCAACATCTGAATTGCATCACTTATTATGTTGCTATCCATTGTAAACACTATTTATAAACAATAACAAAAGGCTGAAGAAAAAATAAACATAATTTATTTTGTAATAAAAAATAAACGAACATAAACTTGAATCAACAAAACATACAGTCCAACTAGTTTATTGTCGAAACAGAACAATTTATATTTACAACACTTATTTTAGATAGTAAAAAATTACAACAATAAATTAGGCAACCAAAAGAATCAAAGTATCTATACACACACTTTGCAATAGTTGCAACTTTGCAACTCTGAACGGTATGCTGAGATGTTGGTGAACTTTGCATTTCCTGCTCTTGACGAACATGTGAATG
The DNA here is from genome assembly GCA_035578905.1 of Stictocephala bisonia. Lineage (NCBI taxonomy): Eukaryota > Metazoa > Arthropoda > Insecta > Hemiptera > Membracidae > Stictocephala > Stictocephala bisonia. Next base: position 22,922 of record JAQJVL010003093.1, on the reverse strand, counting down.
ATCGGACATTATTCCAGCAAGATGGAGCTACTAGCCACACTGCTAACAATTCGATGGACTTGCTGAGATTGGCGTTTCCTGGTCGCTTAATTAGCAGGAATAAGCGATATTCCTTGGCCTGCTTGTTCACCAGACTTGTCGGGTGCAGATTTTTTTCTGTGGGGTTATTTAAAGCTAAAGGTTTTTGAAGCAAACCCACCTAGAACTAGGGACGAACTGAAGGAGCGAATCCAACAGGAGATCAACGCCATTCCATTGGATATGCTACGCAGAGTCATGGAGCCTTCACCAAAAGACTTGAAGAATGTGTTAGAAACGAAGGACGCCATATTAGAGGTATAGTTTTCAAAAAATGAACATTTTCATATATCCTCATTCATTTCCACTATTATAGATTACATTTATGTAAAAAAGTTGAATAAATATTAATAATTAAGACTGAGAGTTTTTCTTAATCTTCCCGTTTCACTGCCGGACCCTGTATGTTGTAAATTAATATCACAAGATCTGCCTTAATAATGTCTGGAAGTAAATTATGTTAACTTTTATCTGTAGTAAAATATTTTAGAATGTCTCAGAATAAAATTGTTGTTTGACAGAATTAAAGCTTAGACCTATATGGTGACATGTATGATAGTTATGTATGATTGTTCATTTTTCAGAGTGACAAGCGTGAGCCAGAAAACTTCAGGAAGCTTTTTATCGGTGGATTAGACTATAGAACAACAGACGAGTCTCTAAAAGAGTTTTTTGGACAATGGGGTGAAATTGTGGATGTAGTGGTTATGAAGGATCCAACGACCAAAAGGTACGTCCAAACAAACAGGCCTAACATTTTATATTGAGGGAACCATTATAAAATATTAACCCTTTGTATAGGGTAAGCGAAATATCTTGCTAATTAGATCTAACTCAATACATGGTAAGCAGAATATATTGCTAATCTTAGCTTTGAAGCATTTTGTTCGTATAAATACTGTAGAATTGTGAGATCTTTTATTCTTTGTGTCTGATCAATACAGACGGCAGTGCGACACATAACAGATGACAGATAATACATCAGTTGTTATGACAGACTTAATTTCCGGCTGTGCGTGCATCACGTGGGGCAGCACTGCTCTCTAAGTGAATACTTACGAGCCAAGTAAACAATGTGTGTCGAGACAAACTTAAGAATAACAATATTTTTTTCTATTTATATGGTGTGGCAGGATTATTTCCTTTTTTTTTAACTTAATAAAAACCAATTGAATGAATCAGAATATTTGTATTTATTTTCGATAATTTAGACATTTTTGATAGTTTTGAAGATCAAATCGGGTAGGTGACCGTCCTCCAATCTCCGTACACTGAGTAAACCGATTTCCGGCATTAGTTTTCCATAACAACGAGCCCATTTTCATTTGTGTGGATCTGTCAACAACAAAATATGCGCTACTGGGCTGACACCAATCCTAGAAAATCCAATCCTTTTTATTCACTGGAAGTTACAGTAAGATGCATAATATTTAGAGTTGGATATACCCAAATTTGTCTGTCCCTCTTCCTCTTTAAAAATCTGTGACAAATAAGACAGAGCAGACCCAATTTCTTGTGTGTTGCCAGCTGCATTGCTAAATCACAACTGAGCTAATAATAATCAAACAAAATTATGTCACTGAGCGACTCCCGGGTATTCGCTTGGAAAGTGTTCTGTCAACAAAATCTGATCCATTTGAGGCCCGATATCTGATGTAGGCGATATCTTACATAGTGTCTCCTTAGCATAAGCCCTCATGTTTAGAACATGTGCGTGTAACTTGATGCTACCACTTAGGGGAACTCGGTAATCTTCCCTCATTATAACAGTGCCCCATCATTTACATTATTAATTTTACAATATCTTTTCAAGTCTTACTAAGGAAAGTAATGCAAAACTAAAACAAAAATGCTTATTGGTTTAGATCTTTTCACCATGAAAAAAGAAATATTTATCTAGACAGACTGAATCAAGATCTTATTGGCCATTAAATAAATTATAATTACAATAGGCTTCGTTAACTTAAATGAAATCTAATGTCATAAAAGTATATTTTAACAATGTAATGTTTTTACTGTAATTAAAAATATTAACTAAATCTTACTTAAATGTTCACAAGACATATATTCTTCGATTGTATAAAATATGTTACACTTAAGCCACTTAGATACAGATTTGTTAGATACATTATTAGGCAACCTATTAAATAGTTTCAATTGTTGATATTGGTAACATTTCATTGTTTTACTTAATCTAATACTTGGCACAACTAGGTCTTGTTTGATAATTATGTAATAAACTATGAGTATTACATTTATTTATATTTTCTTTAACAAAGATTAAATTACTATAAATGTATATATCAGCTTAAAATATTTCAATATGCTCCCTGAAAATGTTAAAAGTGAACCTAGAAAAAAGTTTAAAACTAAATACAAGAATGGCTGACAACTCAAGCCTTTTATGAAGTAAAGGAATACGAAGTTTCTGTTCACTCCCTTAGACTGCAGTGCTTAACCTAATTTTGTCATCTCAGTAGGTAATCTGTACTAATTTTTATAATTCTCTGTTTTAGGCGATAAGTATGTAGTACTTTTAACTAATTTTAGTGTACTCTAGTCTATTTAGCTATAATTTGACAATGTCGATTGCAATTCTTGTAATTGTTCAAAGACAATAAAGATATTCTATTCTATTCTATATTGGCAAGTGTCATGATTTTTTAAATGTGAAAAAACTTGCTCTGCAGGATTCTCGATCAGATAATCTAGCCAATACCCCTTACTGCCTTCTTTTGCCAAGTAAAAGATTTTTTTGCGGCACTAGAATTTCCCCAGAAACGTATACTGTAACTCAAGTGGCTATGAAAGAGACCAAAATATGCCATCAGGAAAACATCAGGATTCGCACAATATTTGTTTCCTTTGTAAGAATAGCACCCTTGACAATTTCTTAGATAGGCTATGGACATGTTCATTCCAGCAGAGTCAGCAATCAAGGGAAATGCCAAGTAATTAAACAGAATTTAATAACCTTTTATCAGTTGTGTGTACTTTGTTTTTCAATGAAAAAATTATATTCTCAGTCTTACTGTCATCAATTTATTGGCAGAATGCAACATTTTAGCTTTTTGAAAAGAAGTGGAGATTTGAGAAATAACTTGTGAGACATTAATATCAGAACAAACCAATCTAGTGTAGTCAGCGTATAGCACTGATGTTGAACTTTATAACTAAAATAACTTGTGAGACATTAATATCAGAACAAACCAATCTAGTGTGGTCAGCGTATAGCACTGATGTTGAAGGAACTTTATAACTAGAATAACTTGTGAGACATTAATATCAGAACAAACCAATCTAGTGTCGTCAGCGTATAGCACTGATGTTGAAGGAACTTTATAACTAGAATAACTTGTGAGACATTAATATCAGAACAAACCAATCTAGTGTGGTCAGCGTATAGCACTGATGTTGAAGGAACTTTATAACTAGAATAACTTGTGAGACATTAATATCAGAACAAACCAATCTAGTGTCGTCAGCGTATAGCACTGATGTTGAAGGAACTTTATAACTAAAATAACTTGTGAGACATTAATATCAGAACAAACCAATCTAGTGTGGTCAGCGTATAGCACTGATGTTGAAGGAACTTTATAACTAGAATAACTTGTGAGACATTAATATCAGAACAAACCAATCTAGTGTCGTCAGCGTATAGCACTGATGTTGAAGGAACTTTATAACTAAAATAACTTGTGAGACATTAATATCAGAACAAACCAATCTAGTGTCGTCAGCGTATAGCACTGATGTTGAAGGAACTTTATAACTAAAATAATTTGTAAATACTAAGAATAAAAAGGGCCCAAGGACTTAGCCCTGAGGCATTCCTGTAACCACTTTTAAAACATTAGAAGAGCAGTTATTTATATATACAATTTGTTTCCTATGACTAAGGTAACTTTCAAATAATTGCAATTTCTTATTTCTAGTAGGCCTACCATAGAATTCTAGCTTATTACACAACACTGAATGTAACACTAAATCAAAAGCACTGCTCAAATCAATCAAACTACAGCCAGTAACAAGTCTTTTTTTATAACTCTCAAGAATAACGCAGTCAAGTTTTTGGGAGTTTTCTTTGATAAATGTATGTCTTGGAGTCATCATATTGATTTCATTACGCCAAGATTAGCGTGAGTTATTTATTTGCTGAGACTACTAAAAAATAAAAATTCCAAAAGTTTTGTGTATTTCCAATCTGTAATCCGATGTGGCCTAATACTTTGGGGTAATTGTGGCGGAGTGCAAGAAATCTTACTACTTCAAAAGAAAGTAATAAGATTAGTAACCATTTCAGGACCAATAAAGCTTTGCAAACCTTTATTTATTAAACTAGAAATACAAACTATTGTTAATCTTTATATTTTTGACCTCACTTGCTTCGCACTATAAGAATAATTATAAATATTTTTCAAATAGTCACAATTGTAATACAAGGAAAAAAGATAATGCAGTGATAAGTTATACCAGGCTGAGTAAAACTATTAACTGTCATTCTGTGTTATCCCTCAGGCTATACAATAAATTAAAGTGTTTTATTGATAAGTATTCTATAAAACAATTTAAGAATAGGTTTTATAAATGGTTGCTAGGAAACCCATTTTATATCGATGAATTTTGCATCTTAACCCTTTCCACTCCAATTACTGGGAACCCAGTTTCCCTATCAGCTCCATTTACTTTTAAGCAAAGATTGCCTACTACATTTGTTCAGTGGGAAAAACATATATCTGATAGTTCCAAAAAGCTGATGTATTTTTTCTTTGTTTCTTCTATGACTAAAGTATAGATTAATATAAAATAAAACATATATTTTTATTTTCAACATTTTTTAATTATATATATTTATTGGAACAAAATTTAATTTCTAACAAAAAAACGGATACAAGAAGAATTTTTGAAAAATTTTAAATAGGAAGAATAGTATTTGTTGTTTGTTTTTTGTTGTTTGTATCCTTACAAACAAAAAAAAGTCATTTTCAAATATTTTGGACTAAATTATACATAAAAAAAATATATAATTCTAAAACCGAATTTTTTTGAAAAACAACATTTTTACCAAAAAAATTATTTTCACTGCAACTAGTAAACAATTGCTCCATAAATTTTATTTTATTGCTTAGCAACAGTCAAAAGGTACATAATTTAGACCAAATTTGTAAGTAAAGCTTTTTTCAATAATTCAAAACATGTTATCAGCTAAAAATATAAACAGACAAAATCTAATAGCCTACTTGCAACGCTCTTTCATTTTCGTAAAAATAAAAATATTTTGAATAAACAGTAAAACAACAACGATAACCTAGCAACAACAATGCGTTTTATAAGCTCATTACGAACGATAACATATGACGGAACAAAGTGAGTGCAGATAGCTGTTGCAGTCAGCCAGCTGTTTACAGAGCAGCCACAGACGACAAACATTACATTTTCTGAGGTTTGTTTACCGATACTAAACTCAAACGGTTCCGAAAAAATTCTACAGATAGCAGCACATATCAAACAACAACCCTAGCGGTCAATAATGTAACTACGTCAGTCTAAATACAATCATAGAACGTTATTATAGAGACGTCGGGCCCGGCCCGACATTGGAGTTAGTGCGGTAAGTTGCGTGGCGGGGCTGCCCCGCCACTTGAGTGGAAAGGGTTAAACAATATTAACCCTAGAATGGTAAGCTTATTTAAAATCACACTATTGGTAAGCATTCGTAAATTTAACGCTGTTTTTGAAAAATTTTTTTATGTAAGGAAGTCAAATAATAAACAACTACAAAAAATTGTTTTAACTATTTATTATAATGAAAAACAGTTGTACAATGCTCATTTTGAATAATTTTTATTTTAATAATATGAAATTATTGAAAAAATAAGAACATACACTTTTACGACTTAAAAAGAAAAAACTTTTTTCTTAAATTGAGATGATATTTAAAACAATTAACTTTAAAAATCAAAAGGCTATAGTAGAGAGATATTGAAAAAAAATATTATATATCCAACATTATTATATTGTCTGAGATCTCAATGCCATAATTTTAGTCATGATCTGCATTTACAGCAAACATTTCCTCGGTGCTCATTGCAGTAAGCTTGACGACAGTGAATGCAATGATTGGTTGTCATCCTCTTCTTAGTGGGACATATTTTACAAGTTGTTTTTGTATTGTTGATGGGTGGATGATCTGGAAGAGTCTCTTTTTTTAAGATTTCAGAGATCATAGAAATCAGAGATCACAAATATTTACACACTTACACATAAAGAATATTAACTATTTACACATGTATAACATCTATAACTATTTACACAAAACAATAACGCAAAATTAGCTTGAAAATAACGATATTTAACACATAAACAAACGTAAAACAATATTTGAAACAACACGTATAAAGTAACTTTGTTGGTAAGCACTCGTATATCTTACGACTGACGCTCAATATATCACAAACGATGTACAGGGGACGGCTGTCAAGACGACACTGACCTTGGCAGGCATAGGGAGGAGATCTCCTGGACGGACAGGGTTGCCAACGCATAAATGTCGTCATTATCGAAAATTATTTAAAGTGAGTCGTAAAATTTACGACTGCTTACCATCTTTTAAAACAGCTTATAGTATTTAAGAAGGGATTATAAAATTTTTATCAAAACAATATAAGACTAAATTCAGAAGATGTTCATCTGAATCTATAGAATTCTATGTATAGTGTATATATTATTTATTTGACACAGCTTTAAGCTTTGATTTGACTTTGTCGACGCTTCCTTGTAAAATACATTAAAGAATATTATTATTATTAATGTCAAGAATGGTCTCAACGGCCATAATAGTTGAATGATGAGGTCTAAAACCATATTGAAGGGGATATAGAAGATTGTTACATACAAAATATTATATAGTTGCTTCAAAATGTAGGATTCAATTACCTTACTCAAGATAGGAACAATTGCAATGGGACGATAGTTCTCATGCTTATTTCTGTCACCTTTCTTGAAAATTGGGGTCACTTTGGAAAGTTTTAGACATCGAGGAAAACTACCTTTAAGAAAAAACAAGATAAGTAGTTATAGTTAAAAACTATTGATAGTACTGTAATTAAATTAATATATAAGTGAAAGTTAAATGTGTTGTTTGTGAAAAATTTTTTTAGATCACGAGGATTTGGGTTCATTACGTATGCAAAGTCAAGTATGGTAGATGATGCCATGGCTAACAGACCTCATCGTATTGACAATAGGCAAGTTGAAACAAAGAGAGCTGTTCCAAGAGACGAGATTGGCAAACCAGAAGCAGGAGCCTCTGTAACTAAAATGTTTATTGGTGGCATCAAAGATAATATTGGAGAGGAGGATTTAAAACAGTATTTTGGTGAATTTGGCAATATCGTTTCTGTTACCATTCCAACCAACAAGGAGACTGGTATCAAGAGAGGATTTGCTTTTGTTGAGTTTGATGACTATGATTCAGTGGACAAAGTTATATGTAAGTAAATTGTACCACTTTTAATGATGAATGAATAATTGTAAGTTTTGTTATAGCCTAGAGATTCTTTTCAAAAAGGTTACTCAAAATATGAACAAGGGTAATTTAACTACTTATAATTTTTGTGTGATAAGAAACTAGTATAGTTTTTTACGATCAATAAAAATGCAAACAAAAATTAAAGATCACTATCTTTAATTGGCATTTTTATTGATCATAAAAAGCTATACAAGCTTCGTATAATAAAAATTATAAGCAGTTACCGCCATTTTAGTCAGGTATTTCTGTCAGCTATCATAAATTGACAACTAGAACAAACATTATTTGTTTTGATTTGTGTTTTTTAACACCACCGAAAGCCATTTCTAGTAAAGCACGTGTGGTTTTCGATCTATTTATCAATATGGTAAGCAGACTTATAAAACAAACTTGTGAGGCTTTTGATTGCATCACAAAATGTCAATAAATTGGGTGCATATCACTCAAGTCTAATTAATTTTTTGTGGTTAAGACTATGTTGATATGCCAGTATCATCAGATTACAGTACAATAGTATCATCACAAGACACAAGCATACGTGCATAGGTGGGGAGGGGGAGGGTCATCAAATTTTCATTGTTTAAAATTTTGTACAGAATTCACTTCCAGTTTGATCAACAATCGTAATAAAAAGCTTGTAAAATGAAAAATAAAAAAAATAAAAATCAATTTGTTTTGTTAAGTACAGCCTAAGTACTGTAAGTTAATTAAATATTTGTAAATCTTAATGACTAATTAATTCTGTATAATCTGTTATGTTCCCATTTGTCAAAATTTACCCTAGTTATGTACTATAAGTCATAGTCATTTATTCAGCCAAGATTATTAACAAATATGTACATTATATTGGCTAAGTCTAGGTAAAACTAGAGACATTTAAGTATTTTAAAACATATCTAAAACTTAAATAGCATGGTTTCTAAAACAAATGAAATTTATAACTGCCTAAATTAGAGAAATAAAACTAGGATTCTCCACCAGCCAGAAACTCTTGGACGCTGTAGTAGCTTACTTCCTGTAGCATAAGTTTGTCCTTTTCTAAATTTATTATAGTTTGTTTTCAGCTTAAAGTCATTTAGGCAGTTTATTGTACAAAATGGTTCCGTTGTAAAATAGGTATTTTTTGAAAAAAGAGGAAGAGTGAGCTGGAATTTTCAAATCACTACCGTTTCGAAATTGAAAACGTGAATTTGGTTAGTCAAAAAAAGTGAAAGGTTTTCTTTGACAAAACTTAGTTCCTCCAAGATGTAAATGGAAGGAAAAGTTACAATTTTGATGATTTAAAAACAATTTTACAGGGATAATTTCGTTGCAGTGAGTAGATTATTCGAACAGCCTTTTTTTGAAGTCTAAATAAATATAGTGTCCATTGGTTCTCACTGCCCCACACTGGTACGGCATACATTAGGAGTGGAAAAAGCAAACCATAGTATGCTGTTGAAGGACATTGGTGTTAACTGTCTTTGCAAGACTGCGTAAAAGGAAAAGGCATGTGCTCACTCAATGGCAAACCATCTCAATATGAGTGTGGAAATTTAATTTTTTATCAAGAATTACGCCCAGGAATTTTACTGATTTAGTTTCTTCTAAAACTGAATCATCTAAGTAAATTCGGAGGCCAAAAACTGAGTTTGCTATTGAATTTTTTATTTTGAAGTTAACTAATTGGGTTTTTGAAGTGTGACCTTAAGCTTATTGTTATCAAACCATTGGAATAGGATATTTGACTCCAGAAATGCTTGTTCCTCCAATTCAAGCCTATTAGGACTAGACAATGAGAGGGAGGTGTCATCCGCAAAGAGGTAAATATTTGAGTTTGTTATACTAGATGGAATCTGGTTAATAAATAAAAGAAAAAGTATTGGCCCGAGAATTGAGCCTTGAGGCACCCCACTAACAATACAGACATCAGCAGACATACAGCAGAGGTGTGACGCAAGTGATATCCAGCTTCATCAACAGCTGGTATTTCCACACACTGCCTACGACCCCGAAGTAGAAATGAAACCAATCTAAAGCTAGCCCTCTTGATTCAGCATCGCTCATCTTTTGTATCGTCAATGAATGGTCAATGGTGTCAAACGCCTTGCTAAGGTCAAAGAATATACCTGCTGCTTGATTCTTTTTTTCTAAGGCTGTAACAATATCATTGACAAAGCTAAAGGTAGCATCCACCGTTGACCTTCCCTTCATAAAACCAAACTGTTTTTCAAAAATGATTCTGTGTTTTTCTAGAAAACGACAAAGTCTAATAAGGACCACATGTCCTTATTATCTTTGATACTGTTGATGTGATGGAGATCGGCCTATAGTTGTCACATAGTTGATTATCACCTTTCTTTGGTATAGGTGGGTCTCTGCATTAAAGCCACTTGTTAAAAGTATTTTTTCTAGTTTCACACTGAAATGGAAGCTGACTGGCGAGTCACGTTTTGGTGTTGTGCTACCAAAATATTCCTATTCCTCTATAAGTTCCATACTTTCCATGAACCCCTTCATGACCGTAGATAATTTCATTAAAAATAGGTAGTTGGTTTATATAGGTTCTATATGGCCTGAAGGGTAATAAATAATGAATAGTATATAGGAATTTCTGTTATGACATCACTAAGTAGGTACGACTCGTCTTAAATCTGTTTTGACCAATTGGGGACTATCGTTTATTGACCGCAAATGTTTGCTGGATGTTATATGTCATTTTTAAATATAATTTAACTTAACTGAATTATTGACAATATTTTAGATTAGAGAGGGGAAATAATAGTACAGTACTCTAAGGGGAAGTTAGTGTGATTATTGATTTAGAACCAGGAATCATCCTTCCTTGATTAGTGGAAAAAACAGGAATAATTTGGAATTTCAAAATTTAATATAGAGTAACCTCTCTGTTTTTGTATAAGACAAAAGGGATAAAAAAGGACCAAATAATGCTTATAATTAAGTATCTACACAAAATTTGTATTGCATTTATTTACAATCTTATCTTATCTTATTTAATTACAAAGAATCTTATCCTGGACAGTACTATATTGTGGAAGGTTTTTACAAGTTAATTTGATTGGCGTCAATCAATATATATTAACCCTTTCCACTCGTATGTTGGATGCTGTCCGACATCATAATTTACCCGTTCCACTCGTATGTCGGACAGTGTCCGACACAGCAATGACACAAGTTTCGTTTGGTTATCATTGTTCCCAATTTGTGCTGCTATCATGAACTTCAACTGGGATGCCACGTGATTTTATTCTTTCTTGTTCATTCTAACCTTCAGTTCGATGTTTCGTTAGTTGATACTTGACAGTAGTGTAAAAATATCGGCTCATAGTAGTCAAAATCTTTGGATACTGAAGTAATATAACAATTACAACGTGATTTATCAGATGGTGAATCAGGTGAAGATGAAGGTGTTAGTAATGATGAAATAATTCTTCCAACATTAGAAAATATCTAAGAAAGTGACAGTGTTGTACAAGTAGGCCAAACTGTAAATAGTGTGATGGTGATATATATTTGGAGGATATACCATATTACAAACAACTTTTTAGTTAACTTTTGTTTTCTTTCCATTCTATCACATAAAATATACATTTAAGTGTTTAAATTCATTTTATAACATTTTAACTATTGCATAAACGTCACAAATACTGAACTGCTTCTTACTACCGAAAATACGTCTAATATTACGAGCTGAGGGGGCAAACGGGTAAAAAAAATAATCGAGTGGAAAGAGTTAAGAGGTGTGCTAATCCTTGTGAAGAGGTGGGTGATAACACTGTAATTGGTGGGTGAGTAATTGTTATTGTTTTTAATTTCAGTACACAAAAGACACACCATTAATGGGAAGCCTGTAGATGTAAAGAAGGCTGTCGCCAAGGATGCTATAGGTTCAAAGGGTGGTGCTGGAGGTGGCAGAAGAGGTGGCAGAGGTGGAGGTGATGATGGCGGCTGGAACAACCGGTCAGCCCCTCAAGATAACTGGGGTAATGAGCTAATACTTTTTCATTAATAAAACTTTTTTAACATTAATGAAACCCATTAAAAAATGTATAAAATTATAAAATACACAAATATGGTAAATTACAGTACGCTGCAGGATTTTTCTTCATTAATTCATAGAATTCGTCAATTTCATATAAACAATTTTCTGTTGATCTTGATTTGAAATCTTTATAATTTAAATTGTCAAATAATGAGTTAATATTTATGTAGATCTGTGATGTATGATGTTTTTCCGTGATCTATGATGTTTATATTGTTTAGTTTCTAATTTATTATTATTTTGGGTGTCATGTGAATGCAAATTGGAGTTATTTGATGTTAAGTAGTGACTTTAAAGTGTAAGTTATGGAAGTAACATATTTAACTTCATAAATAATGGCTTAGAATGAGCAATACTCCACAGATTAATTATAATGATTTTTTTATAAATAATAAATAATCTCATAACATTAGAATTATGACTCCATTCTTTAGCTGAGTTTAAGGATTATTACCTTTTTACCAGTTCTGCGTCAATGCCCAGCATAGCTAGATAGACTGCGTCAATTTAAGACCGCAACACATACCCGCACTAAGCTGTATTACATGTATGGCGGTGGATGTCGATTTGCCCCAAAATGATCCCAGAACTCGCGGAGGGAGTAGAAAGGGTGATCTTTAAGTATTTTGAGGACGACACTTTTGAAACGAGGGACTGTAAGAGTTTTGATGTCTTATGGCAGGCTATTAAACATTCTAGCCGCGAGCAGAGGGAAGCATTCTCGGGTTTTTGAGAGCCTTGTCCGAGGGATATCGAGATTAGCTGCCGATCTTGTATTAAGGTTGTGCACCATGTTTCTGGTGTGAAAATTATTTGGGTTTTCCTTGACGTGCAGTAGACTGCAGAAAATGTATTGGTTGAAGACTGTCAGGATTCCAAGCGGTGTAAATAGAGTTCGGCAGGAGTGTTCAGGTGTTTGTGGGGTTGATGTGATGATGCGTATGGCTTTTTTTTGGAGAATAAGTATGTTCCAGCATCCCGTGGAGTGGCCACACAGAGGCAGTCCATAGTTGATGTGACTGTGAAAGAGTGAGTGGTAGGCAGTCAGTAAACATGAAGTGGTGACCTGTTTCTTTAGTTTTCTGAATAAGAATAGTACACGGGATAGCTTGGTCCTGACTGAAGAGGTGTGCTCATTCCAATTAAGCTTACTGTCTATGGTGAAGCCCTGCAACTTGACGGGGGCTGTGTGCAGTTGAATGGGTTGGAGGCTAACACTGCAAATAATTTTTTGAGTTTTATCTTGGTTTATTTTAAGGCCATTAGCATCAAACCAGGATATGGCTGAAGTTAGGAGGCTATCTGCTTCGTGCAGTGCTGCCGCGGTGGTCCGTCCGCGTCCGATCAGAGATGTGTCGTCCGCAAAGATGAGTGAAGCCCTCCGCAGTCGAGGTCATTGACAATAATAAGGAAAAATAGTGGGCCTATGACGGAGCCCTGGGGAACTCCGTGTTGAACATTCTGCGCTGTAGAGGAGGCACCTCCAACGGACACTACTTAGACAATAGACAATAGACAATATTCTTTATTGACACATTCTTCAAGAATGGTAATAGTGTCATAGTGACAGTTACAGTTTAAGTTGAAATGGACATTAGTGTAATAAAATTAAGTTACATCAAGTGTCCATTCTTTACATGCTTCCAGGAATTCTTCAAGAGTGTAGCATGGATGGTTTATGAGGAAGTCGTGAAGTTCTCTCTTAAGCACACATAGCTTCAGACCTTTGGCTGCGGCTGGTAGTGTGTTCCATAGTTTTCTGCCAATGTATGATGGTTTTTCTTCATAGAGTGCTGTACGGTGTGAGGGTAGAACATAATTAGTTGCATGACGGGTATTGTAGGGGTGGAGATCTTTTCCTGTTTGGAGGCCTCGTTGATGAGCATGCAGGATTACTTCTTGAATGTACAATCCATGTATGGTTATTATCTTCATGGATTTGAAAGCGTTTCTGCAGCTCTGATGAGGTTCAAGGTCAGCGAGGATTCTAATAGCTTTCTTCTGTAGAATTAGTAACCTTTTGAGGTTTCCAGCTGAGGATCCTCCCCATACCACTAGTCCATATCTCAAATGTGTTTCTACTAGTGAATGGTAAGCTGTTTTTGCTGCCTCTACGTTTCCGATCCATTTTATCCGCCGAACAACATATATGCCACTGTTTATTTTTTTACAAAGTTTATTAACATGCTCATTCCAGGTTAAGTTACTGTCTAGGGTGACTCCAAGAAATTTTTACATGGGTTTCAACTGCAATGTCAGGGATTTTAGGGATGTGGCCCTTTTTTCTACTGAAATTTACTTGTATTGTCTTTGTTGGGTTTACAGCTAGGTCATTTCTTTTGCAGTAACTCAGGGCCTTTTCTAGCGAGTTAGAGGCAGACGCATATACGCCTTCAGCAGTGGTGTTCTTGATCAGTAATGTTGTATCATCAGCATACATTACACAGGTAGTGTCGTGATCTTGGATGTATGCTGGAAAATCATTTACAAAGAGAACAAAAAGGACTGGACCTAGGACTGAGCCCTGAGGTACGCCCCGTGTGACGGGGAGGGGGTTTGACTGGGTTGTGGATATATGGCTTAGTGTAGTGTTATTGTATTTCAACTACTTGACTTCGCCCAGATAAATAGCTTACAAACCATTTGTTTTCTGTACCTCTAATACCTAAAGACGATAGTTTTCTTGAGATCATGTCATGTCCTAGGCAGTCAAAAGCTTTGCTGTAGTCAAGAAAAAGAGCAGAGATGTAATTTTCTTTGTCAATTTGTTCGATGATGTAGTCAACAAGGCTGATAATGGCGGAAGTTGTTGATTTACCTTTCAAGAACCCATGTTGAGACTTGGTAATCAGATGTTGTTGTCTTAGATGAGTCATGAGTCTATTCAAGACCACTTTTTCTATTATTTTCGAGAAGGTTGAAACCAATGATATAGGTCTATAATTTTCCACCTCTGTTGTAGGGCCCTTTTTATGTTTTGGATACACTTTTGATAACTTCAAAGCAGAGGGAAAAAGACCAAGACTGAGTGATTTATTTATAATATTCACTAAAGGTGGAGTTAGTTCGTCAGCACAATATTTTACGACTTTAGATGAATATTCATCAAACCCGCTGGATGTTTTTGTTTTAAGTGAATTTATTACAGCTCGCACTTCTCTATTGTTAGTTGGGTTAAAGAAAGACATGTTTGGCAGTCAACTGTTCTGGTCAGATTAATTTCATTGTCGTTAAAATTGTCTAGTGTTTTCTTGTTTTGGTTCAGGCACTTGATTTCTGCCGGACAGGTATGAGCTGATGGTGTCAAGAACCGCGCCGCTCACGCCATATTTGCTAAGCTTCCTCAGCAAGACCCTGTGTGAGACGCAGTCAAAGGCCTTGCTGAGGTCGCACAGGGCTATAGCCACAGATTCTCGGTCTTCGAAGGCCTGCATTATAGTATCGGACAGTTGAAGTAAGGCTGTTGTGGTTGACTTGTTTCGTCTAAACCCGTGTTGTCCCTCCATGAACATGTCGTGTTCCTCGAAGTATTTGGTGAGTTGAAATTTCATGATCTGCTCGAGAATCTTAGAGATTACTGGAACGAGTGCTATGGGCCTATAGCTTGACCCGCTCTTGGGGTCGCCTTTTTTGTATATGGGTACAGTACGGGAGGTCTTTAAACATGATGGGAAAACTCCCCTCTCCAAACAAATGTTGACAACTTTGGTCAGTGGCTCAATTATGAGATGTATTACCTGCTTGAGAAATTTACTGGTCATGCCAAATATATCCGGGCTGTTTGAGTCTCTAAAATTGCCCACCAATTTTAAAATTATTTCCTGAGTAACGGGTTCCCAACGAGTAAACTGTGTGCAATCGTTTGAGACGACATTGTCCACGGGATCCATAATGGACGGGGGAATTGAGTTTACAATTTCCTGAACTGACTCCGTGAAGAAACTGTTGAAATCATCCGGGCTACCGGAGTTGTTAACAACTGAAGACGTTTTGCGGCAGTCATTTATTAAGTTCCACGCTTCTTTTTTGGTAGTTAAGTGCTCGGGAGATGAAGTCAGCATTGTAAGTTTTTTTTGGCAACCTCGATCTGAGTTCTGTAAAGCCTTTTGGCTCTGAGGTACAAGACCAAGAGCCTTTCCTTTTCCAGAGGGAGAGAGGCTGTGTTTAAACGGTCCCTCAGTGCTACTACGTAAGTCTTAATTTGCGCAAGCTCGGGTGTGTACCAGTCCTTGCTGTTGATTTTTTTGATAGAGCCTGTTGGCGGCCTTTTGGGAGTAAGTGGGAAAAAAGTGTCAAAAAGATTCTTAAAATTGATAAAAAAATGCTCAAAGAGGTCGTCTGCCGATTGGCCACCATTCAGAGTGGGTTGGTGGTCTAGGCTAATTAATGCGGATTTAAAACGCTCTAGATTTGGTTCGTCAATCACTCTCTTATAAAACTTATAATTATTGTGCCAAGTGGCGGTTGAATTTGAACTCACCCGTGGTAGAGCCTACTTCACCAGTAATGCACAGTGGTCCGACACCATCGGATCCACAACCTCCGCATTATATTCCCATAAGTTGTAGTTGGTGACGATAAGGTCAAGGCGGGTCTCTTGCCTGGTCGGTGGAGTGTCTGTGATGAATAGTCCGAAAGTACGCAGCAGATCCGAGAAACGTAGATCGTCTTCAGAGCCGCTTCCAAGATTAATGTTAAAATCGCCCGTCAAAAGAATCTTCTTGCTGGAACGTAACAAGTGGGTAAGACAGTTGTCTAAAAGAGTGTAAAAATTATTAATGTCTCCACCGGGAGAGCGATAGGCAGAGATCACTAAGGTCCCTAATATTGTGAGCTCAACTCCTGATAACTCCAAGTCTTTTTCGTGACAATAATTATGGAGATCCAATACTTTGTATTCTAGGTTGCTATTATTGATGTGGATGTAAACTGACGTTCCTCCACCTCTGGCTTCTGTGCGACTATAGTAAGTAGCGAGGTTCAGATATTCAATGTTGCAAAAGAGACCCATTTCAGTTGCACAGAGCCAATGTTCGTTAATGCAGAGGATGTCTGGTAAGGCATCTTCGATGAAAAAAGAGAGGGGGTCAAGCTTGGTCTGAAGACATTGAACGTTGAGGCTACATAGGGTGAAGTCCAAGTCAGGTTGCTTAAAATTATTAATTATAGGCCTAGGTCTAGGTTTATTTACAGTATTTACATTATGTGTGCTTGCAGGCTCATATGAGCAATGGGTAGATCTATGAGAGCTAGGGGCTATGTGTTCGGGTTGGCGTTTGGCCTCCGGAACAAAAAACGCTTTACAGTAACATTTATAGGCCAGATTTTTCCATCAAAAAGACTGTCTTTCAGAATAAAATCAGCCCCTATTTTGAAACTAGCATTAGAGCCTTTGGATTCTAGTTTTTCAACAACAAAGTCTTTGTTATTGGGAAAAGTGTTGTCTAGGAAGGATTTAATGTCCTAAACTGTCGTGCTACCTTTAACACGTTCAGTGCGGGTGGACCGTATACGGTCCACCGCCGGCCGAGCGCTGGTGGCGCGTGGACCGGGCCCATACCACGCTACACTGTTGTTGCTATGAAGTCAGTGTGAGCTCAGCTCTTGCGCGAGGTAGACCTTACGTCGGCCGCTATACGAATGTGAACCGTTCTATATTTTTGCGTTTTCCGTTTTTATCTATCGTTTTTTCGAGCGGAGTTTTACAATTGATGTAATTTAGTGATTTCTTCATGTAAATAAGTTTGTTCTTTATGAAAATAAGTGTGTTTAGTGTATATTATTGTAGTATTTAGTGTAATTTTTACTGTTGAAACATGGCTGACAACACTGTTGATGACCTTGACTTGAGTGACGACATTATTACAAGTGAAGATTCCGACACCGAAAGTAGCGAAAGTGATGACGATGCAGTTTTGAACCCTATTTGGTGTAACAACACTGCTGGACTCAAAAGATTTAACTTTTTGAAGGACAATAAGCTATTGGTGGCCATACCTGGTGATGGCTCACCTATTGATTGGTTTTCGCTTTTAGTGGACGATGAGTTTCTTCAGTTTATTTGTACTGAATCTAACAAATATGCCCTTGAGCGTTTTTTTGGGCCTACTACCACTCCGAATTCCCGAGTTACAAAATGGAAGGACCTCACCATACCTGAATTGAAGACGTTTTTAGGACTTTTATTACATACTGGGACAATTCGTCTAAACAAACTGCAGGACTATTGGAAAACGCATTACCTGTTTGGCCTACCAAGCTTCTGAATGTTTATGAGCCGGGATTGTTTCATGCTGATTTTGAGATGCTTACACTTCTCTAGTGCTACTCCCCCTCCACAACCAGCCAGCTGTACAGAAAAAGTTGACAAGATTGTTGATTATTTCAACCAAAAAATGGCCAGCATCTACTACCCTGGCCAACAGCTTTCAATAGATGAAGCCATGGTCTTGTGGCGTGGCCGTTTGATTTTCCGGCAATATGTGCAGGGTAAGCGCCACAAGTATGGCATAAAACTCTACTCAGTGAATGAGCCAGAGGGCCTTACATTAAAATTTAAAGTGTATGCTGGAGGCCAAGATGAACTTTCTGGGAAAGGTCATGCCATGAAGGTCGTTTTTCACTTGATGCAGGGAATGCTAGGGAATGGGCATTCCCTGTACATGGACAATTACTATAATAGTTTTGCCTTGTCGTCCAAACTTCTTAGCATGAATACTTACTGCACAGGGACCCTTCGCAACGACAGAAAATACAACCCCAGAAATGTAAAAGCTGCAGTCTTGAGAAAGGGGGAGACCATTGCCCAGTACGCAGATGGCATACTTGTTGGAAAGTGGAGGGACAAGCGTGAAGTTCTCTACACTTCAACCGAATTTGAAAATAACATGGTGTCAATGACCAACAAGAGAGGCCAAGAGAAGCAAAAACCACTGCCAATAGTGCAGTACAACGCGCACATGAAGGGTGTGGACAGAATGGATCAAATGTTATCCTATTACCCCTGCGATAGGAAAACCCTACGTTGGAACCTGAAGATCTTTGTCCACACTTCAGATGTTAGTTATAAATGCATATCATCTGCACAATATGCACACCGTGGGGCACAAAATGACATTGTACGAGTTCAGGCTAAAAATGCTTGAATCACTACTGCCTCAAAGACTCGCTGCGCGTACGGTGACTCCCCCGATAAATGCTCCGCATCGTATCGCCAAAAGTGAAGACCAGGATGCTAGGGGCGGTACAAAACGGAAGAGATGCAGGGAGTGTTTTCGGGCAGGTAATAAGACCAAAAGGACAATTTACTATTGTCCTATTTGCCCTGAAAATCCCGGACTCTGCCCAGGAAAGTGTTTTGACACATTTCATGAAAATCAAGTCTAGATAGCAAAAAAGAACTGTGGGAGGTTAGGCGGGCTGTAAATATAAACAATAGACATATTATAATATAAAAATAGAATAGGTCAGTAAAAAATTTACCGGTAGTTTTAGAAAATAGAAGTTTTTTGACAAAGTGACAGTGACAAGTGCATCCCAAGGGGCTGATGGACCGTATCCAGACCACAACTTATGACGTCATAAACAACTTTTTTCCATGCTACAACCAACTTCGTTTTGCTGTTTTTGGGCTGTCTATACCTTATGGTAAGTAAAATTAAATTTTATAGTACTTAGTTTCCCGGGTCGGTTAGAGTGTTTTTACTATAGCACTGAACGTGTTAACCTTTCCTAGATGTATCCAGGCTCTCTTTTCACCTACAAAAGCTGTAGTGTCGATATTTGAGCCTACACTAACCTTAGGCCTAGTTCGAGATTTTGGTTTATTAAGCCTACCTTGGTTGACGTTTGTGGTTAGATTCGGTGTTAGTATTGGCTGAGTACCAGACTTGAGGGCGTCACTGTTGAGAGCGACTGCTGTATTATGTCCAATTGAGTTCGGGTGTGTAGCTCCGGGGTTGGTAGTAGGCCTGGAGGAGTTGACGAAGATGTTCTGAGCAAGGTCAGAGGTATGGCCAAGATGGTTGAACTGTCCACTTTGATGTCCGCCACTGTAGGTTTCACTGGTATTATTTGGGAACCCGGTTCCGTCGTCGTAAGATATAAGTATTTCTTCAGAGTTGATGGTTGATTCAGGATTAGGAGAATCTGTTATATTGACACACTGCGGGACATGAACGTCAGAACCGTCGATCGCCATTTGTACTTGTTAATGGCGTCTGCTGGGAAGGATTTATCGAGTCGTGCGATCTATCGATGGATGGAAATCGACCGTTTAGAGTCGACTTTAGTGGTGTCAGTTTTTTTCTTGTGTTAGTCGCTTTGTAGTCGCTCTTTACTTGTCGCAACGAAGTATCGATCGTGCATGCGCCCGGCTTGTTGTGAATATTTTGTTCTCCAGTAGTTGTTGTGGTATTGCTATATACTCGCGTAGTTTTGTTTTTTTGATCTTCCGGTTTTATCGAAGTGGTGTTGTTTACATGGCTGTTTCCTAACCTATTTGTTACATCAAATAGGGTGTCAATCTTCTTTTTAATAATATTACTATCACTAGCAAGCTCTGAGACTAATTTAAATATATCTTCCACTTTGCCAGACATTACGGGCACAGATTCCACTTTATCACTTAGCTTTGTCGCGTCTTCGATTTCACTTTTGGATGACCTGATGTCTTGTAGCTTCTCCTTGCACGGATCGCAGAACCACAATAAAAGTTTAGAATTAGCCTTAATAATTCTATGTTTAGTCACTGAGACATTAACACACTCCGAGTGAAACGATTTCTTGCAAAATCCGTCACAAATAAGTCCTTCTTCCTTATTAGAAACGTAATTTTCGCAGCACTTGCACTGGAGATTGTCGTCATTCACCGCCATGTTTACCGGAAGTTCGCCATGTAGGATGTTGGTCCTACCAGCTCAGTTTGGGGCTAGATGGAGTTAAGTTCAACGTTTCGTCGCCATAAGTAGCAAAGTGCATGCCTTGCTGGGTAGCATGGGAGAGTAACAGCACTCTTGCTGCATGTACAAATGGGAATAACTTATAAACTTATCTTATAAGTTCGTACAGACGTCATTTATTTATCAAATAATAATAATTGATTACACTAAAACATATTCTTTTATTATTAGTTTTAATTTAATCGAGGTTGGTTAGTACCATTTGTCCATTTTATTCTCAAAACTTGCACGGTTTTTTAATGAGTTAGAAATCAAGAAAGGCCAAATTAGCCACTTAAGGTAGCCATATATCCGTATATATATATATATATATATATATATATATATATATATATTTTAAAATTTTAACCTTGAACACACTTTGTACTTTGTAACAAGACAAACAATTTAATAATAAAAACTTCAAAAATAATTTTCATATGAACACCCCTAACCCTTTTGAGACTGGCCTATAATACAAAATGTAAGCCAGGAAGACTGTGCCGTTTTTCAGGGTTATGTACAGAGTCATGAAAATGTCTTTAGTTTATAAATCACAAGTCCAATTCCATTAACTCTTATTATTTGATAGAATATAAAATTGGCTTTTAGAAATTCTTACTGTTGTATGAAAATAAGTACCTAATTTTAATTTTACTTTCTGTACAGTAGTCCCTCATTAATCCGACACAATTCATACCACATATGTGTTGGATTAGTAGAAAAGCCGAGTTACTGGAATTCAGTTGACAAACATGCTTAAATTACATAATAGAGTGTACATAGTATGTAAAAAAGTAAATTTTTACAATAAAGATGCACAATAGTTTCAAAGTAAGAAAAGTATGGCACAACAGTTGATACAGTGTGATATTATTATTTACATGTGCATGAAAAACAATTTATAAGACAGTAGTGTACTCCACGCACGCAGAGTAGCGATAAACTGAACTGATAAATGAGTGGTGTTTCAAAATACAATACAGTAGAATCCAGCCCACTGATAACAATAAACTGGTCCTCACCTTTGAACTCACCTTGTCCCATCCCCACTAAGACTACCTTTACCCAATATATGTACAAAAAATGTTATTTACAACAGTTTTGGTCTCCCAACTAATTAGAACGTTGTTTCCTTTTACTTCCCGGACCAGCTATTACCCTCTCTCTCCCTCTTTCTCACACAACACACAGTGACTTGAATGATGACACAGGCATTCCCAGTCTGCCTTTGTCTACTGGCCGGATTAATGGGGGAGCCAGACTGGCACAGGGTCGGATTATAGAGGGACTATTGTACTTAGAAAAAATGTAGATTTGAAAATTTGGAAAATATAAGATTCAACTCATTTCTATACATTAAAAAAAACTATTGAGTAATAAACACACCTTTCTTTTTATAGGTACTATATTTTTGTACAAGTACAACAAGTTTAACTTTGCAGAAAATTCACAGTTAGGAACTAAAACATTTATTCCCGATTTGACCAAAACCCAAATACAAACTTTTAAGGCAAAGCATGCATTATCTTACAAAATAATGAACAGTTTTGTCCTCACTTGGATTCAATTCATTTCTTATAAGTGTCAAGTTCTCTTGAACCAAAGTCATAATCAAAACAAACATCTATTTCAGTTATAAATCAACAAAACCACAACTATTACACACAACCAATAATTACAACAAAACTGACAAAAACTAGACTATTTACACGTTATTCTACAAAAATATTCATTAAAATAAACATTTATTGCACATTAAATACCAATAATTAATTACAAACATAAGAAACACAATGTAAACATAAATAAAGCACAGTTTAGTTACAACATAAACAAGCTTTAGCGAATGTCTGTTTGATTACTGCTGATCAGCTGTCGTTTGTGCATAGAGGTAGCAGAGATGCGGCAATATGCGATATTCATACAAGGATTATTATACGAATTATTATCGGTGTATTATTACAAAGTGAATAATATTTTGTTACTTTAGTTATCTATAAACAGTTTTCTGTGGAAATCCGACAGAAAAATATAATAAATAAGACAACAATTGCGTAACCTCCGATAGATCGGAAGTTGGCTGTTCTCACGAGTATTAAGAACTTCTGATATAACGGAAGTTGGTCTTAAAAGGGTTAAGAAAAGGTACCACAGCTTAATTGACTATGAAAGTAGGCATAGTAAACCAATATCATCAATGCTGTTGATTTATAGTCTTTTAAAACTATAATTATTTTGTTTATTAATTTTTTTCATGATGTGATTCTGCCAATTCAAAGTACTCTCCAGTTTAAATCCTTATATCTTGAACTTTTGTAATGTTAAG
>JAQJVL010003092.1:0-70242 GCA_035578905.1 Stictocephala bisonia | reverse complement strand
ATTGTAGTAAGACATATAACAACTCTGCTGTCCTAATATAATCCGGTACTTTAAATAGTCCCGTAAGCTGTTTTGAGTTTAACAAGAGAATGTATACAATAAATACACGTATATGCAATATAGTATACATTTATTTTGTATAATTTGTTGTATTCAGGATGAAAAATTACTATTCAAAAACATCGTAATAAACTCTTCTTAGATTAAAATTGAATGTTGGAAACGTATCCCAAAACAATAGTGTAATTTAAGCAGTTTAATAACTCTAAGCAGTAATTTACGGATTGGTAAGGCCATCGATAATATAACGCAGATTTTGATCCTAACCTTGACTGGA
The DNA here is from genome assembly GCA_035578905.1 of Stictocephala bisonia. Classification (NCBI taxonomy): domain Eukaryota; kingdom Metazoa; phylum Arthropoda; class Insecta; order Hemiptera; family Membracidae; genus Stictocephala; species Stictocephala bisonia. The sequence continues at coordinate 69,905 of JAQJVL010003092.1, read as the reverse complement.
AGTCTTTTTCAATATGTTCCATTAGAGAAAATATAATTATACTTTGAGTATACGATTCTTTACTTCTTCAATTTAACTCCAAGTAATATATTGCAAACCAGTTGCATTACTACACAGTTGGTAACTAACATTAAATTATTTCTCATTTAATTTTGAGATTGAAATACTTTATTAGAAATTTATTTTTAATTTAATGAAAAATACCTTACTTGTTAACTGCAGAAGTCAAAATTCAATTCTAATAATTATTAGTGATTATAATTTCCTGCACTTAACTATAATTAAGACATAACTATAGTTAACATATAAATATTAATACATATAATTTTTCAATCAATAATCAATATTTGTATTAAAATCAATTGTGGGAAAGTATTTTGCTAAAACATTTTATTTTATAAACGAAATTTAAATCCGTTTTTAAGCTTTTTATAACACATCTGTAACAATACTTAGATTTTTATATGCCATAATCACTTTCAAACCTTGCTAATAAATATATATTGTAATCATATGATATTCAATATTAAATTCAAATTATATGGTAAATTAAAGAAATTAATCTAGTTTTTTTTAATCGTCTATAAATTCCATCCAATGTCTGCTGGGTTTTAGTTGGGCTACAAGCCAAACTAGTTTCAAGTAGAGTAGAGTCTAAGACCTTCTTTATTAAATTAACTTAAACTTTGTTTTTCTTCCTTCCTTAAAGTGAAATAATCAGTGATGTTTAGCTTTTTAATTTAAAGTTTGAAGAAAGAAATGAGTACTTTTTTTATCCAGAATGAAGATTAGACAGGCCTTACTTATTTTTAACTTTCAATGAACGAATCATAAATGTTTACATATTATAATCTTTACGCTGTAATAGCATTACTTGATTATAAAATAGTACATTCTATTTAAAAATAATTAAAATAATACAACGTCTATTATTCAATAATATTAATAAAATGTCTTACTAAGTTATGCATTTTGTTCTTTGATACAAAATGTACCCAGTATCATGTAGTGTGCGTTAATACTCCGTAGAGCTACAGACATTGTTTATTCATTAAAAATTGACCATTGAATGTATTTTGAATCTATGAACATGACTATATTTGTTAGTATCGATAAAACTGTGCAACAATATTTCTTTTCAGGTTTCATTTACATAAATATTATAAAGTTACGTTTAAAATTTCCATTTTTTCGTATTTCACTTTAAATCGAAAATTACACACGAATAATATAACAACAACACTACTTTTAAAAGGTACGTTATATCATCTTATCTTTCTTTATAAGCTCTTTGTAAGTATTTTGGGTCCGAATAATACCTGAAAATAACTTAGAAAATATTTAAAATGTAAAATACATACCAATATAGTTATTATATATTACCATTGATTTTACTATACATAGAAGATAGTTCCATCCAATGTTAAATTTTGAGGCACGGAATATTGGGAGCGACCGTGCTGCAACCTGTCGTCAATCAAGTTAAAATGGTCGAAATTGCCTCCAGTTTCGACTGTTCGGATTGCACAACCTGGGAGCAGTAAAGGAAACTAATCACTCCCTCCCATTCTCTCTTCTTGCTTTTAAGACGCTCGTCCGGACTGTCCCCACTGCAGCTGTCTACTGTCACCGATTGGCCTTGATAGTGGGTCAAAGTGGGATAGTATTCCTTGTTGTGCTATGTTTTGCACGAAAAGAAATCGCGATCTTTTATTTAGGCCTTAAGGGTTTGTGAATATGAAAAATTTTAGGGGACATTTTTTTTGTTATTTTATCAATGTAAATAACAGTGTGTTACAGATGTTTAGTTAAAACATTATGCATTATCTAAAATGATGTAAATACTACGTATTGTAAGTTTATTGATATTTTAAGTAATTGTATATTTAGAAGTAGCAAGAAAAATGGTGGTAGTTCTAAATTGTTAAAGGCTAAGTTGTTAAGTCCCTGAGTAACACCAACATTTTATATAAGCACATACCAAACATTTTATATAAATTTGAGAGACGTAAAAAATTATATAAAATTTCTACGAAAAGACCATATGACAGTTTTTCAAAATTATTTTGCAAAATGTACTAATGAATTAAATAATGTGATCAATTTTACAAAAAAACTATTATTATTCAACATTATTAGAAAACTGTAAGGGTGATGTATCTGAGCAGTGGAAGGTAATAAATAACTTGACAAGTGGGTTTTCAAAGAAAATAGTTGAGCTAATTGATTTGCCAAACGGCGAAGTTATGCGTGAGCCTTCGTCATTGATAAGATAAACAATCTTTGATCATTGATAATGAAATCATTATTCATTTTTTATCAAGTAATTAAAGCTTCTTGTCAATATTGCATTGTATAATTATTGCTGTATTTTTAACTATAAATGAATATTCCTTTTTGTTTAAAAGTAAATTGAACTATTTGTCATAAATACCACAATATTAAAATCTGCTTCCGGGTCACGCCGTGGACAGTGAAATGTGTGTGGTAGGCCTACCAAAAGTTTTAATATTCGTTGTTTTCCTCTTGTGTGAACTGTGTTTGTTAACTTTTAATTAATTTGTGACGCATACCACTTGGACTTATTTGTTTTCTTTAACCTGAAGATGCCGTCCGTATTCACAACGAAACATGTAGTTGTTATTACCATCACACGCTGTGAACTGTTTGACGGAAGGTAAAGTAAACCTACTGTATTTTAGTCTATACCAGGATTGGCATTTTTTCTTTTTATTTGATATAAAGAGATGGAGATAAAGAGAAAATATTTGCTGTATTGATGATTTCATAAATAGTGGCGGAGTCATAAAATGAAAAAGAAAAAACATACACGCACACAATTCAGTTCTTCAGTCGCGTTGCCGAAAATCGTGTAATAGGCCTACCTCACTCTCTGGCCGTTAACGAGTTGCGCGCAATCCTACCTGCGTTAATTGCGATGTCCCAAGAAGGCCCCAAACCAGTACTCGAGTTGCGCGCAATACCGATCTCAAGTGGTCTGTCCAGTCTTGGCCACTCAAAAATGCAACTTAGACCTCAAGCTGTGCTATAGAAATATTTCCGTAAATATCACAATCCGCCAAAAATAACTTGAATTTTCACTGGTCTAATTCCGAATAGCACCAAACTTATACTACAAAATAAGCACATATCTGCTTATATTCTGTTACTATTAAATTACAATAATTTTTAAACATGTATAGCCTATATTACTCCCCACAGTTCTAGAGTTAAAGTGTTTGGTTATTAAACAAAGGTCTCTGTTCTTCTACTTAGGATCAATTTATCTCATTTGAAAGTGTATGCTTATCATTAATACGATATATATATATACATATAAATAAATATATATATATATATAATTGTTTCAATTTGAAACCATACTATTACAGTTCAAAATATGCGCAAAACCTAAATTTACATATTATTTTTTAACTATATTATTGTTTATTTGTAATTGTTATTTGTTTATATAGTTTTGTTAGTTCTTGGCATTGTTTGTTCTGTTCATTCTCAGTTGTGTAAATAAGTCATATTCGAATTGTTATAATTAAAAAAGCCACAGAGTGCGGCTATAGTTAATTTTGTTATTATTTAGACTGTGGTTACTTAAAATTAGTTATTTCTTATGTTATTGCTGGTCACGCTACTTGTGAAGTGTTACCAGTGTAATTCCCGAGTGTCTTTTCCAGATAAATTGAAAATATTAATAAATTGTAGTTTATCCATACTTTAACATCTAGTAAAATAATAGTATGAAAAACAGATGTGTTAACTTTAATTATATTCACCTTAGACATACTTTTTACAATGGTCTGATTCAATCAATGTTATAAAACGGTATTTTTTAAAGGGGGACATAAACAAAATTTACAATAATTTCACAACCTGATTAAAATAATGAAAATTGAATCTAAATAATCAGTAGTCTAGTTATATTCTATCACGATAATATTTCCCAGTATTATTCTATATAAATATCATAGGCCTATTTCAATATTTATTTTGTCAAAGAAATAAATAATGTCATATTTTTTAATATTTCACTATATTATATATTCCTGGAATATTTGCAGATTAATTTCATAATTGAAAGAGAGTCATTGATTGGATTTGAAAACAATTTATTTTTTAATCAATTACCGAATATGAAAAACTAATGATTGAGTACAACAGTCCATTTAATCACCTAATCGATGGTTAAAATGCAATAAATAAAGATTTTTCAGATGGGCTAAATAATATGAAAATGTTTACTTAAATCAGCAGTAATTATCGCCAGCATTGCCGATAAGTTGGCGGTCTATTCAAGTGAGTCTATTTACAAATACGCGGTGTGTTAATCATATAAATCAATATGGTGTTTTAATTTATTCAGTTATAAATATTTCTTTATTCAATATGAATGTCACACTGAGTTTTACTGTAATAGTATCAACACAGTATTCTTTATTATTCGAAAGAGATGCAAGCAAATATAAAAACAGAGAACCCAAATAAACGTTGGCCATATGGAATAACATAAACAATTATCTAAGCAGGACGTTGTTTGTGTGTGGGACCTGAGGAAGGAGAGGGTGGGGTGGCTGTCTGGGGAATGGGAGAGTGGGTTAAGAGGAGGGAAGTGAGTCAGAGACGGAAGAGTGTGCGAGAGAGAGAGAGGAAATAGGGCTATGCACAGCGCAGCGTGGGGCCTCAAAACAGTTTTGGGGCCTCGCCACAACTCTCCCATATGGATGGAGTATCTCTTTATATAGTAAAATCAATGATATTACTTAAAGTTTTTTAAACCTTTCATTGTATTTAAGTGATGATCAAATTCACAATTGACATTAAAAGATTGAAATTAAATTATATCTAAATTTGGTTTTTTAAATCCTGAAACTTATATCAAACGATCAACAAATAATTAAGCTTAATTTATTAACGAATGATTTTAATTTAAAATATACACCAAATAACGAAAAAAGCGTACTTTGATTTTAAAACATTATAACATTGTATTATTAACTTTGAGTCACTAAATATAATAAGCTTCTTCGTGTTATGAATCTAAGAAAAATTTACGAATAAACGTATTAGCTGTAGTAAGAGGCTAAATTTACATAGGGGTTTTTCAGTCAATTCAAAAGACGTATATCTACTGATTATACATTTTCTAGTACTAATAATTCTAATCAACAATTGATTTGATTGTGAACCAGCGATCGAAAGGTCTATGGTTTTAGCACGTTGTTCTAGGGTTAGACATATAAGTATAAGAATCCTGGATCTGACTGTATTACGATTTATCAGCAATATTTACCGGCCACTGTACTGGATCTTTTTTACTCTGTCCAAACAAATTCTCTACATAGATAAATATGGGGATTATGTAGTTATAAAGGATACCGGCATCTCCATGACAAATTATCTTAATACTAATTACTAATTCCTTATTTATATTTTAGTTGACATGTTCATTTAATTTATATATTAATTGATATAAAATTAATACTCATGAACAGTTTTGTAGTAAAAAAAATATAACCAATAAAGTAAAAGATAGAGATAAAGGATATGCCCAAATGTTTGAAGTTCATTGTACGTAGTATATTATTTGTGATTGATAATTTTTAAGTTGTGTTGCAGAATCAACGAGCTTTATCACTATATACAGTATTATACTGTCGGGGTTTATTTAATTACAACTACGTTTTCCGTATTATTATTTTAACCAGAATTTTATATAGTTCAGGAAAACAATGTTTCATTGATATTAAAATATAAGTTGGGAAAATGCATCATTTCCTGGAAACATATAAAATTAAAGAAAAAAGGAAAACCATTAATTACAATTGTATTTTAAGATTACCTTTATAATATATTTTAGAATACATTAATTTTTGTTCAGTAGTTAAAAAAAAGTTAAAGATCGTCTTATTCAACCAGGCAAAGTTTATTCTTATTTGAATATATACGTAGCTTAAATGGTTTTTTGTTTACTTGAAAAACAAAATAGAAATTAAATTAAATCGTCAATATTTTCAGATATATGTAAAACGTTATAAAGTGTATAAGAATAAATTCTAGGACTTACTAATTGTATATACTGCAGTTTCATACTTTTATCACTCCAATTTTTTGTTTTAATTTAAAATGTATACATACGAGTATTATTTAAGTGTAACTGATAACATTCTTTAATTTTCTATTACTCTACCACAATGTTTCACCCCATTTCGATCAACGTTGATTCACTTAAGTCAATTATTATATACGTTTTTTATTTGATTAAATCATATTTGTCTCAATATACATAATTGTGACACTAAACTATGCACGTGCGTAAATGTGTAGAATGTATGCAAGTGTACTTTTTTAATTAGGAATGAAAGCTATTCCCTGGCCATTTTATTAATATTTGTCCATTTCATACTTTGATGTGGAAAACTAGCCCCACTATTGAGTGTGTGTAAATATTGACTGTAAGCGTGGTACATTCTAGTCTAGGAGGCCACTAAATATCTTTCTTATATAGATGTCCATGTTTACAGGGCAAGTAATAGTGTCGACTAAAAACCATGGTAACAAAAGCCAGCAGCTATCCCCATACGGTTAACGAGGTAAAGTGCAACAAGGGGACGATGTCGTCATACGGGTCAGTATAGATGCTCGTGTTTTGTTCCCTGTGCTTCTAAATGTGTATTGTTAAGTTTTGTGAAGATCTATCATGCACCAATATAAACGTTATGTAATAGTTTCTTTCCTTCACAGTTTATGAGGCCTAGCAGACCTGTATGTGTAACTTATTCAACAAGTGAGTAACTCTTAGTGGTCACAGTTAGGTAATGGGATCTTGGATATTTTACTCCACAATACAATCACTTAGCCACTAAGACACCATTCTAGCATACGAACTTTTATCGTATGATTTAAGTCCTAAATGTTTAGTGATGAAACTACTTAAAAACATATTGACTCTTATGGATGGAATATAATAGGATTTTATAATTAGACTGAGTAGTTCAATTTATTAAATTATAAAACCTATTGAATGATTAATATTGTTTGAAATAATAATTTTGATGTAAATTAAAATATTTTATGACTCTTGATAATATAATTTTCCTGATAAAAGGGGACCCATCAAATTATGTTAATGATTTAAACATGACTTTGTTTTAGGAACGGATTACGAAGAAAATAAAACGATATATCATTTAATATTTTAAAATTATATCCACTTAAAAAATTTTACAAAATTAAATAATGTATTATATTTTTAAGAGAAGAATCATGTAACTTTTCATAAAAATAAAAAATTAATTAATCAGATTACGATATGCATGAACCCAACTAGTTGTCAACTAACAAAGGACGTGTTTGAGCATATTAAAATCGAAAGTAATATTTATGGTTTTGATAGTAAATATAAATTTATATTTATCATAATGTCCATTATTAACTTACAGAAAACCATTTGATTCGAAGATCAAAAGGTATTTGTAGTATTGATGTATTTGCCAAGTGCTGTTTAATTAATTGTATTAATTAGGAATTTAGCATTAGTAGTAAGTCATACTAATCCACTCAGCGTCTGGGTACTCAGCGATCGATAATCGATAGTCACGCTAAGCCACGCAGACCCACATTGACCAGGTACTTATTGTTGATCTATTGTCACACTAAGCTAGGCAGACCTACATTGACTAGGTACTTACTGTTGGTCAATTGTCACACTAAGCCAGGCAGATGTACATTGTCCAGGTACTTAGTGTTGAGTGCTTGTCATACCAAGCCACGCAGATGTACATTGTCCAGGTACTTAGTGTTGAGTGCTTGTCATACCAAGCCACGCAGACCCACATTGAACAGGTACTTAGTGTTGGTCGATTGTTACACTTATCCACGCAGACCTACTTTGACGAGGTACATAGTTTTGGTCATTTGTCACACTAATCCAATTAGGCCTTTAATGACAGGGTAGTTAATGTTGGTCGTTTGGTCTAAGTCAGCTAAGCTGGCCTACATTGACCAGGTACTTAGTGTTCGTCGAATGTCATACTAAGCCAAGCAGACCTACATTGATCAAGTACTTAGTGTTAGTCGATTGTCACACTAAGCCAAGCAGGCCTACATTGACCAGGTACTTAGTTTTTGTCGATTGTCACACTAAGTCATCTACGCAGGCCTATGTTGATTAAGTACTTATTGTTGGTCGATTGTCGATTGTCACACTAAGTAATCTTCACAGGCCTATGTTGATTAAGTACTTAGTGTTGGTTAACTGTCACATAAGTCAGCTAAGCTGAACCATGTTGACCAGATGAAACCTAATAAAAAAAATTACATTATGTATTTATTCTCTCTCTCTCTCTCTCTCTCTCTCTCTCTCTCTCTCTCTCTCTCTCTCTCTCTCTCTCTCTCTCTCTCTCTCTCTCTCTCTCTCTCTCTCTCTCTCTCTCTCTCTCTCTCTCTCTCTCTCTCTCTCTCTCTCTCTCTCTCTCTCTCTCTCTCTCTCTCTCTCTCTCTCTCTCTCTCTCTCTCTCTCTCTCTCTCTCTCTCTCTCTCTCTCTCTCTCTCTCTCTCTCTCTCTCTCTCTCTCTCTCGCTCTCTCTCGCTCTCTCTCTCTCTCTAACTCTCTCTCTCTCTCTCTCTCTCTCTCTCTCTCTCTCTCTCTCTCTCTCTCTCTCTCTCTCTCTCTCTCTCTCTCTCTCTCTCTCTCTCTCTCTCACTCTCTCTCGGTGACTCTAATCTTACCAATGAAAAACAAATCACATTCTCCATGACACATTATTTTTTATTATACTATTGTATTAACAATATTTTCTTTATTTTATTACTGAATTACTTATATTTTTAAATATCATATTACTATGAATATTCTCTTTTACAAGGAGTAATATTGCTCTCCCTCATTTAATATGTGCAAAGAAATATTTGTGTTTTGTTGCATTAGCTTGTAAAAATAAACGAATGGTATCTTAATTTTATGATATTTACAATAGTATCAGTCCAAAAGTTATATACAGTAAACAAGTATGACTTAAGTCGGGGAAAATATTTTTAACTAAACGGATTCCAATCACTAAATAAAAGCAGGCAAACATCTTTAATTAACTTAAATACTCAGCTGAGTGTTTAAGTAATATAGGGCCGTATTGCTGGAAATCAAATATCGCCAGTCCACATAAACATATACCTTTAGGTTTTTAGATTTTTGAATCACTAACAATACATGTTAATGGAACAACTATTTGCATCAATGTTATGATACATTTATTAATATATGTCAAGCACGATAAAATGTATGATAACGAATTTTTGGGAGAAAATAATTTAATCCAGTAACTCTATGGTTGTTCTGATATATGTGAAAAATTTTATCATACATATGATGGTGAGGTATTCTATAAAACTATAGTTTTTGATGATAATTTTTATGGAGGAAAAACTCAAATAAAATTTATTCAAATACTAATATTGTAATATTATTTGTGTTTGTTCTCCACTGACTCTTAATATAAGATTTTTATGAAAAGAACACCATTTATGTGAATCACATTCTACACCTGTTTTTCCTTCCACTGTCGTGTACGGGAAATGCATGACATTGTTAGTAGACATTACTGACAGTGTTTTAAATTCCAACAAAGTAGTGTACCGTATTTAAAATAACAAACTTTCTGAATAATACGTATTCACACGTCACGTCATGGTTCCATTATTACAAACAATTATTCATTTTTATATTTTTATTGTTATGTTTTTTCTATAATTATGTTTTACGTACGTTTAAAATCCAACGTGTTATCTAGTAGTTTTTAGTTGCGTCAGTTATGATCACTACAAATTTATACTTTAATGTCCATGGACAACATCCATTTTATTTTCATTCATATCATACTCATACACCAGGTTGTGAATGATATGATGACGATTATCATTCACTTGTATATAAATTATAATATTAGCTCTACGAACAAATATGAGCAATGGCAACACTGGTGTTCACACAAGTATAAAAGTGATGCTTCGTATACTATATTAACCAAATGAAATATAATTCACCCTTATTCTAGTCCCTAAATAAGTATATTAAACAGTGTTTAAAACTGGCCAATATCTAATAATGTTAGTTTTTCTAATTATTTTATATATTATGTTTAATTATAAGGAAAATACTTAATTAAACTAAGGTAACGTTTGGAAATAAATGAAACATTTCTGGAAATTAAAACTTATTTTAATCTACATAAAGGTTTAAAATAACTAAAATATAAAATAAGAATAATATTATTTAAAAAATAGATGTTTTGTTCAATAAAGTGGTGCTCAGTAGTTGAGTGCTTTCAGTGGTAATCATATAGAACAGACAACTATAGAGACGACTAAAATGAACGTTCCACCTATAGGCTATAGGTGCATTATGCACCTATGCCATAGGCCCATAGGTGCAGGCAGCATTATGCTCACTTACTACGGTTAAATGGGTTGACTGTAAATTTGGTAGTTAAGTCTTTTGTATCAACATTTTGTCACATTTAATTTTAAACATACCAATCTTCTAAAATGAAAATCCGCAAATTCTATACGTGGGGTTAGGAAACTTTTATATATCAAATTACCTATGTATTTGTAAATCATAAATTTTCAGAATGTAACATGTTTAAACTGTTTAAGTTTTCTAAACCAAAATAGTATTAGTTCTTAGTAACTGAGTTGATATTACACCTACAATAACGTAAAAAAGACCGTCTTTTAATTTAATAGTACATTTCGTTAACTATGTAAGGGTGTATAAACAATATGGCACTTGAAAAATATTTAAATATTGGCACTTCAAATATGTAGGATTATTAACAGTAATTTATTCAGGAATAGTATAAAGCATTTAAAACCTCTTCATCCTCCAGGAACAATAGTTAACTGATAATGTTTATGTGGGTTTTTATTATTAGATAATATAGGAGAGGTTTTACTTCTATACTTGTTTATAAAAACTAGTAATAAAGCAATTTTCGTTGTTGTAGTTTATGGAAATGTTACGTAATCGGCAAACTAAATTTTAGCCAGGGGAAAAGTTTCACAATAAATGTTTGTATAGTCTTTTTAATATTCTTTACAACTAATTTCAAAATATACAAAATTCTTACATTATGTTTGTTGGTCCTAACGTAATAGGAACGAATAAGAGGAAGGAAATGGGTAACAAAGTTATTTATAATACTCGATAATACTTGAAAATCGTTCAGATTTAACCTTACCATAATAAGGTAAAAATAAATATTCCTGATATTCGTTTGTGAACCTCGTTTATGAAAGCATCATTGTATCGGTAATATATGAACATAAGTAACCAATGTTTTGACTAAATTATAAAATAAATAATGTTTATTGTTTAAAATTACTTTTGATATTGTAATTTTTATGTAATATATTTGTTATCTTACTTTAAAAATGTTTAATTAAAACATATTATTGCAGACCAATTCACATCAATAAATATATTTTAATTTATTTATAAAAACAACGATACTTACTGCAACCAAAATATAGAGATATCTGAGATCAGTGAGTTTTAGTCATACGCAAAAATTATTTTATAATGGTAAGCATGAAACATTTAACAATAAATGTTTCAAGAAGTTAGATCTTTTATTATTTAGTTATTTTAGGTTTGTTATAATAATGTTATGATAAATTAATCAAAGTTAATTAATTAATATCTTATTACAGAATATTATCAACAGTAACCAACTGTAATATGCATAGCAAATAACTGGTCTTTTGATGGTTAATGAAACGTTGTAAAACTTTGCGCAATAATCTAGATCTTGTTTTCGTACAATCTTAACTGTTATATTAATTATAAGAGAAAATATAGGAATTATTGATTTCCTGCAGTAGACTTGCTGATTTGGAGGTTTTACTAGCATATATAAAATTAAAAGGCGGTTTTCGTTTCTACAAATACTAGTTAGTATACTTTGCAATAGCTTATTCTCTAAAGGAAGGTTTGTTCATTTAGATTAGTATCAAGTTTTTCTCTTTTTTCGGTCAAGTTTGTAAATACACCAGAAAAATCCGCGTTAACAGAGGTTACATATTTAGTATTAACATAAGGGTAACATCTTCTTTATCTGTGCAAAAGTAGGTAAAACATTCTAAACTTTAACTGATCACTTTTACTCTACTTTTTTTATCACACGCATAAAATAAATACTATCAATAGTTAACATTTAATAACATTTTAATATTGTTTAAAATGCATTTAGATTTTAATGATATCATAATAGCAATACGATTATACATTTTTGGTACATACATTATAGTTTAAAACTTATTTGATATTTAACAAATTAGTAAACTTGTCCTTTTTAAAGTGATAACGGACTATTTTCATTTGAATGAGATATACTAAAGATAACTATATGTACCATTTATAAACGAAACAATACAGACAATCACATGAATTAACTTGTAACTACACTACCATTCAAGATATCAAACTACTAGATATCGAAATTGGAATTTAATTTAACAAACGTAAATTTACAATTAAATGAAAAAAACATTGATCGTGTTACTTAATCCAATAAATTAATTGTTTTAGTGGGGAGAATGGACCATGATTTTAATACTACAACTTGACGTTATTAAAATAGTTGTCAGAATGTTCCATCATTGATTTTATAACTCCTTTTCTCACACAATGTTCACTTTATGTATAATGTCATCAGCTGTTTCGAGGCTTAGTTGTTCATGTAAATATAATGCAGTTCAAACCAGCTGTGATAGCATACCTTAAACTAACGAGACTACTGGCACAAGTATTCCTATTAGATGCAATATCTAGGGTAGGTGTATACAATTTGGAACACTTACATGTACTTACGCAGATTAATATTGTGTTGTAAAATATATACTTATCTTAACGGAAATAAACTTAAGATAAAGATTATAAATGAATAAACAAATGTTTTAAAATATACAAAACAACAAAATTATATAAATATATTGTAGACTCTCCTAAAATATTTGTTATATTATTAATATAGTATAACATGGTTAAAATATAAACTCTTCTTTTATAAATCTACTATAAACAATTTGTTACTTTTGCTTTTTTTTACCGTATTAGAATTTTCGTTATTAAACTTAAAATAAACATGTATTGTTCAATGCTGTATACTTTGTTAGGTTATATTTACGAAGCACAAAATAAGAGATAACTGAGTCGTGAGGGTCTCATTGGCCCTTGGAGAGTGTGTGACAGTTGTTGAATGTTGATGAGGGAATCCTCCACCAGGGAGTGCTTCCATCACTGGGGTAAATATTGAACGAGGCTTCAGAGCTTTATATGTGTTTAGTGATCTTAAATTATTAAATTAAAATCGCGTATTCTTGAAATATCAAGTAATCAACTGAAAATGGTTAGAAATATATTGATATGAGAAGACCCGTATAGTAATAATAATAACCCTATTATTCACTACTGAACTTTAATGAATAACAACATAGGATACAAACTGATATAATTAATTATTTATGATGTTTTGGTAGGTTCAATTGGACGTGTGATGTTGGATGTTATGATTGACTAGAACGCTGGTGAATTAAAAGAGCTTTCTTGAGATTACAATGCTTCATGACACATAAAGAAAGAGTGTCAGTGGGAAGAAAGTTGTATAGGAGCATTAATGTGCGTTTTGACAATTCCAATCAACATTCGAAGTGTGTTCTAGGCAATAGTTTCCACTAAAATTGATGGCAAGTTCTGTGCCTACGTATTTTTAAAAAAAGAGGTGAGGGATAGTAATTCTCACTTCAATTATCAATACCACCAACTTTAATTATACAAGTTCTTACTTATGGTTTAAATTAGACAGATCTGGAGCAAAAATATGACTAAAGTTATTGACATAGATAAGAGGGGGGGGAATGGATATAATAACGTTAAATTTACATATTTCATTTCTTTGGGCTTTATCAGAATTATCATTAATTAGTTTTTTATTTTTTTAATTATGATTAGTCTAATTCACCATTAGTCATATGCAAAAGTAGAACATGATAGTTCTTATATAATTCTAAACGTATAGTTACATTACTATTAATAAACTTACATACATTTCTAGAAAACGTTCCTTTTACTTACTTTTAATGTAAATGAGATACATTAAAAGTAAAATTATTTAATTATTTTTTGATGAAGATTAAAGACAATTTAAAATTAGTTACAATTATTTTCAAAAGAATGTTTTTATAATGCAGCAACCATTCTTGGATTGTTAATTTTCATTACAATAATCTACAATGTGTTCATTCTTTCCTCTACTATTTGTCCAAAATTAATCGTCCTAAAAAATTTCATTCAAAGCATTTCTTTTTCTTTAGTGAAAGTAACAGATGTAGGATAACAAAAACAAGTTATTTTGCCAAACAGCAATAATTTCATAATAATTATTGCAAACGATTATTTTTTTTAAACTACTTCTATATGATTACTTTTAAACCTATCTCATATCCACCTAATTTTGATATATATAAATATATTTTTGAATTATATATACCCTGTATTTCGTATATATACATAGAGCCTCAATGAGCCTGTGTTACACTGAACTTTATTACTAACATTTAGTATTTTTCCCTATATGATATATGTGTTATTCTTTATCAACAAAAGTTTAAAATAGTTTTCTAAATCATCAAATACAATTCTATATACTTTATTTTGTGAATAACGTTAGGTCAAGGCCTTAAAATATAATATCACACTTTTCTAAATTTTAACGTATTAGTTAACATATTGGTGATAATTTTAGAAATACGAAATGATTTGACCCTAGCTTTTTAAGCACAACAATTAATTATAAACTTAAGCTGTTTTCTTAAAGATTCAGCTAATTAGCCATAACAATAAAACCCTTCTAATTACATTTCACTTCGGTGGATACTTAATCTGCCTTTATTCTTTCACTCAGTCTGCCACATCTAATCCTAATTAACATTGTCTTCTGACGTTTACAGTTACAAAACGAGTGATTTTATCCCATAAACCAGCTAATAAAGGCTATGATAGCAGTCAAATGTAAAATTAAATAGGTTTCAAGTGTCAAATAAAGTAAATATGAGAACGTTCAATTCATCCACTAATGGTTGTGTCCAACAAAATAGTGCACTAATGAGTTTTACATATTAGTTTTAATTATTATTTTATATATTAGTTTTTTATTAAAGAATATGGATTGTTATTACAAATTAAAATTTTAATACTATTTACCTAACAATATTTAAGATTCAACAATTTGTATTACCACATTGTTCAAAAATTTTAACAATCAGTGTTAAATTACAACAGGCTTGAAAAATATATTGCCAGGATTTACGCCTATGTAGACGAATACTATTCTAACAGCTGATTTTTAACATTTAAATTATGGTAGCAATAATTCATTTTCATTGCCCCAAATAAGAACAGCATAGGCTAGAAAGGTATAAAGGGTGATTTTTTAAGTGTGCCACCATTGGGATCATTTAAACCTGCAGAGATATAGTAAAATTTAAATAGGAAACTTTACCTCACTTTCTATGTTCATTACAATTATGTAGGTCAACTTTTAAAATTGAGTCGCCACTTTACAATATGGTGGTCATGTTTGAAATGTCTTATGAGAACCACTAATTTTTGTTGTTGTTGATATTTTAGGTTTTAATAATAATCCTATTAACTTTAAGCTTTTGTATTTTTTCGGTATACTCAATCGTTTCGCTGCTAGGAACCATAAAAGTTTCAGATATCCTTATTTTTAAAATTTATTAAATAGGTGTGTTCTACCATTTACAAAAATTAAACTTACCTTATTATATATTATTTTTATTCAATTGAATATTGAAAAGCACTTCAATATATATTTTAAACAAAAAAATTGCAATCACATAGTTGAAATTTTAAAATTCGGCAGACAACGTTTGAATGACTTACAGAAACCCCTATTTTTATGATGGATTTAGGTTTAACTAGTGACTGTAAGACTTTATTGTTCTTAGTATTATTTTGATATACCTAACCGTTTTTCCACTAGGAGCGCTTAAAAGTTTCAGAAATTCTTAGTTTAACAGCACTCCTAGTGGCGACACGGATAAGTATACAAAAATAATACCAAGCATTAAAAAGTCTTAAAATCACCAGTTAAACATAAATCCATCATAAAAAAATAGGGGTTACACTGTCATTTCAAAGTTGCCCACTAATTAGAAAATGGTGACCAAATTTTAAAAACTGAACTACGTGATCGTAATATTTTTTTATAAAATATAATTAAAGAGCTTTTCAACATTCAATTGAATGAAAATAATGCATTATAAGTTAAGCTTTATTTTTTTAAATAGCTGAAATTAAATCCTCTTTATTAAATTGTTGAAATGAGGATTTCTGAAACTTTTCGGTACTTCTAGTGGTGAAACTGTTAAGTATAAAAAAAAACTAATAATAAAAATCCTTTGAATAATTAATTAAAGCTAAAACCATCATAAAAATAGGAGTTCCAATAAGAAATTTAAAACTTCACCACCATATTGGAAAAAGGCAATCAAATTTAAAAATTTGACCTACGTAATTATAATGAACATAAAGATGAGTTAAAGTTCCCTATTTTAAGTTTGTTGTATCTCTGCAGGTTTAAAAGATACCAAAGGTGGCACACTTAAAAAAATTACCCTTTATAAGGTCATAGTAATCTGTTAAAAGGACTTTACTGTTTACCGAGCCCTTAAGGATTCCTGAATTGAATTTCCTAGAAGCATGTTTTGTTTCGTCAAGGAAACCTGGTTTCTCATCCAAAACCTATCCCAAAAACGTTTAATTTCTATCTAAGTAAACTGTAGTTTCCCTCAAAATAAGAGTAAAGCCACAATTCATGTCTTTCTTTTATAAATGGTAAATAGTTTCAAATTTTTTCTTATTATTAGTCAATGTTTACATCGTTATTATTTACATCAACAGTTTATAATTCAATTCGAATTTTTTTTCATAAAAAAGTACTACAATATTTTACCCTTTATAGTTATAGTACCAAACACTAGAATGACCAGAGACTGTATAGATCAATTAAGACATTTTGTATGTATAGGGCTTTAGTTGAAAGTAGTCGGAATATATAACAATTGCTAGACAGTATTCATCAATAATAATTACTTTTTAACTGTACTAAAACGTAGCCTTAAAACACTATTTAAAAAATACAAATAATAATCATACATTTTCTAATTTTAATTTTAAAGTAATCAAAACGTTAATGTTTGGTTAATTGATATATTTAATATCAATGTCATCTTCAATGATCTACAAATAATATTTTATATAAAATAAAGATCTAATTGGGAATTATATTTTTGATAAAGAATCTATAAAACCATTTGTTAAGGTACGTTTTAAATTCGTTTTGATGTTATTTTGCAAAAGTGACATTTTACTCATTCATCCAACTGTAAAATTAAATCAAATTATATAAAAGTCTAGTTATGTATCAGATAAAATTAAGTAAGAAGGATCGAAAAAACAATTATTTTAAACGATAATTTTAATGAAGAAAAAATCTTATTTCTTAGGAATGTACTTCGATTATGTTTAATTTAAACCCAACCTAATTATTTTTAAGTAATTTATGTCATTTTAATTTAACTGTAAATTCATTACTGTAAAATAAGTTATTTTAGATTTATAGGCAAGACCTACTGGTACAAATAATAAATTATTGTGTTTCCTAATTGTTATTTGGGATAATACAGTTCTAACTTTGCTTTTAAAAATGTAAAATATATTCTAAAACCATTATATTTTAAAATTGATAGAGATTAATACTGAATAACGTAAGATTTTCTACGGCCGTTGAATAATATATTGGAAAATGCGTTACTTTCTTACTTTGGTCTATTTAATGCAAATTATCAAAATAAACTGTGTTTTGATTACTTAAATGTTATTAATAACTAATTTGATAAAAAATATTTATATGAATTTTTTATTTATTATAATATATTTATTTTTTATATATTTTATTTCCAACTATTTAAAATAACTATATAAGTATTAAATTATTCATAAACTAACTGCATTATAAATAACATATAGTTAGTAGTTAGATTTGGATATATTTTCTGTACAATTATTACAAAGCAACAATTCTGTAACTTTTACTTTCTATTGAAGTTACTTTTTAACAATAACAAACAAAGATGTTTATTTTAAACCATTCTACCTCCAGTAAAAAGTTTGTAATGGGCTACTGCCACAGCAGGTTTATTAATTTGTTATAAAAGAAGCCGTTCCATAAATATTCTTTCAATTATATTTTTCAATATTTGAGTTTATTAATACACGTGTAAAAATCTTTTTCTCATGATACGATATTTTACTTTACACATTTTAAATATTTCTTTCACTTGCGATTTAAGTTAATCTATTTAATATATTATACGTTTTATGCTATTTAAAAAATATAATAATAATAAAAATAATGATATAAATAAAGTTAACTAGATGTTAGAAATGTAAATTTAAGAAATCTGTAACCTGCTATTGAAATAAGAATGATTCTCTTAATAATTCACTTCACAATGAACGTAAATATTTTGATAGTTTTATAACAATACTGTTATGTTTAAGTTTTTTAATGAAAGAAAACAAAATTTACATAAACCTAAAAATGATCACTATGTGGTTTTAGCTGTCTTTATATATTGAGTATATTATTAACTGCAATTGTAAAGAGATAAAAAAACACTCAATGTGGTTGTTTATTATAGGAAAAAAGAAAACAACGAAATGTATGCTCAAAAACAAGTAGAGCGAATGGATTATAGGCTTATTGATGAGTGGTTGGGGCAATAACTGTGAAGGAGTATTGGTGGGTGGGTGGTTTAATATCACTGTATTTGTATGGCTTGGTCATTAGCTCGTTACGTGTATAGGTGGGTGGGTGGTTTAATATCACTGTATTTGTATGGCTTTGGTCATTAGTGCGTTACGTGTATAGGTGGGTGGGTGGTTTTTATCGGTTTTTCTATAAAACTGCTTTATTTATACAGTTATTATGTTACAAAATGTTGCAGCACAATGCGAGTGCCCAAGATCTGAATTACCGACATGATTGCGAAATTTGATAGCTGGATAGTTTGCTTACCTGTAAGTTAAAAATGTCGTCCAATTTAAAACTCTACTTACAAATATATAAATAAATATTATGATTTTAAAATTATATTGTATGTTTGTGATGTTGGTAGATTAACTTAAGAAAGCGATGAATATAGTTTAAAAAAAGCTAGGGAAATTTTAGAAAACTTGAAAATGTTTCGAAAATCATAGTTCAGGTTTATTTTGGAATCAGTTGTAAATCCCTTTTTTAACAAGTTTTCATAAACCTGTCTCGAACTTAAATAGCATGCTAGTATATAATAGCTTATAAATTTAATAGTTATAACAGTCAATTGTATTTAACAAAACCATTCCATAAACTGTTATGTTATGTTCTATTAAAAATCAATAACGAAAAAAAATTACAAAATGACGAATTTTACTAGGATAATATTTTAATATACAAATATTCTGCTATCTGTTTTCACTGCAATTTATTGATGACTTACTGACGAAAAATGATGATTCATGATTTTAAATACCTTTACGTAACTAAATATACCAGTGTTCACTTTAGTAATAAAGACAAGACTTTTTTTAATATTAGGGGCATTCTTAAAATTTAAAGATTTAATTTGGCAAAACATATTAAACATTTTTGGGGATGGGCTCCTCAACATAATACACAGTTCTGTTGAATATTTGTTATTGTTGTGGTCTGTAATAGAGAAGTATGGAGAGTCCGTGCTGTTTGATAGTCATTGTTAAGGTCCTAATAGAGTATAAGGATTTATAGGCAGCTGCAAACTAAAGCAATACTACCTGTTTTACTGATGGTCTGCTCCTATACTCACTATGGCTATTGTATAGGCCTGGATCAGGTACACCGTAATCAGTAGCAAAGGTTGACTCTCATCAAATCAACAATAGGCCACTTTAAGTCATATATTTGAGATATGTATATTTATAATGAGAAAAAAAATCACAAAATTAAAGTATTCCAGATTTATTTTATGCATCATACACAAATAACTTAATACATTATAAGTAAAAGTAAATCATTACAAGTATTTTATTTAGTATAAATAGTTACGATATGCATATCCCTATATATCGACTCGTATACCACCATATTAATACTATTACTCGTTATATAACTAATGGACGTCATTACTATCGTTTCTAATTGTTTTGAAGTCCATGGGTATCGGTTTTCCGCAACTCTATTTGTCTCAACTAAATTTATATTATAATTAGGGTGAATATTAGTAAACACCCTATTATAAACGATGTATAATATTAAAGTCTGTCTTAACTTATCAATGTTATGTGATATTTTAATTATCTTGTCTAATTTGATAATGTTCAAGAGGAATGTAAATGGTAAAAAGGAAACCATAACATAAAGCGTTACTAAATCAAGGCAGTACGAGCACACTTATAAACAAAAACTATTTATTTTTATACCACCATACTTAGTTACAATTGTAAATAATCAACAACAGAGACATAAAAATGGATAAGTAATGAAATATAGTCATATAACTAAGACGTATTAGTGATATGACATTAAATTCTTGCAGAGAAAGTATTTTCTGACTGGATTATCC
The DNA here is from genome assembly GCA_035578905.1 of Stictocephala bisonia. Classification (NCBI taxonomy): domain Eukaryota; kingdom Metazoa; phylum Arthropoda; class Insecta; order Hemiptera; family Membracidae; genus Stictocephala; species Stictocephala bisonia. Next base: position 49,172 of record JAQJVL010003092.1, on the reverse strand, counting down.
TTTTGACCTCAGATTTGCACTGTTTTACTGTACATACAAATATCCTTAAAATGAGGTAAAAATAGAGTTAACATTTAACACTTTTAAGACCTCCTTCATGTTACTCTCTCAGAAAAAAAAGAAAATTTTTCTAAATGTTTGGTAAAGGGACATGTACAAAACTACAAAGTTCCATAACATTTACTTGAATAGTTTAAAAATTACTATGTCTAACTCTGACTTTTTACTAACCATGAAAATATACTTAGTACTAGTATAGGGCATGTATTTTTACTCGCTGGTATCACTATTTTGCGAAGCATCAAGACTCAAAAGAATATAAAAGTAGAACGAAAAAAATGTTCTTATATAAATAGGGTGGAGACTTTAACTTTGGTCTATTTGAATTATTTTCAAGCGTTATTATATATTGATATTTAATAGATCAAATAACATTCACTTTAATAAATCAAATTAAATAATACTGTAAGATTCTGTTAATCACACAAATTATTTAAACACTGACAAGGGAAATAAGACAAAATTCCTGCCACAAGAAAGAGCAGAAAAGTGATTTCATTTCGTCCTGTTAGTCCCAAAAGGGCTGTTCCTTTTGTTCTGTCTGCTGGGGTTACAGGTTTATTTTACTCACATTGCCTTCCTACTCTAATATTTTTAGCAAGGTGTTTATATTTTTTCAAAAATGATTAAATTGTAATAAATGTTTGTTAAAAAAACTTCAGGTTTTATAAATGCATGACGATTGACAGTAATATTATATTTATATTGTTTTACTTTAAGAAAATGAGTATACAAATTAATTTTGTGAAGACAAAGATTTTTTCTAATTTTTAAGTTCATTATTATTATTAGGTGTATTAAGGGTACCTTATTATATTAATAAAAACATATCCTAAAAAATAAAACTAATAAAACTATCGCTAAAATGTTGATTTTTCCCTTTTTAATTAATTATGAAAACTATTTTTTTAATTTGTTTTTTATTGTTATCTCAGTAAGAAAATACGAAGAAAGGAATTTTATGACAATATATTCAAATTTTAATTTACGAATTTTATCTTAATGATATGTGGATGTTTAATTTATTATAAGGCGATGAATTCATAATGTGATACCATTTACTAATGCAAATATAAATTGTCAAAAACGGTCCCTACGATCAATTGCTATTATCAAAATACCAAAATAGGTAATCATTATATCTGAACACCACTATAAAAATGTTGGAACTCTATACTCGTATGTATAATGTTGTTTAAATGGAATTAAAATTAAATCATTAAATAGATTATTAAACTTAAATTGATGCATTTAATTTCAATACTGTTTTAAGATAAGTTAGGATTCCATTCAATTTATAATCATATCCACTCCATTATAATTATATTTTTTTAATCTTCGCACGTACTTCTCAGCTCTCAGTTTAAATAATTTATTTACTTCGATGTTTATAAAATTTTAATAAGGTCACCGTCCAGAAATTGACATCGTTGGTGGACGAATTCTAAATATTTGTTTATTCAATAAAACATTAGCTATTTAGATACAATACTAATAATACTTCATAAAACAGCGGAATTAATTTGATTTTAAATATACTTAAAACTACGAAAATAGACTTAATATAATTATAAATTACTAGGGGACACTCCTACTCGCTTCGCGTGCCAACCCCAACTGTTGCTGTACTTGATTTACCTTAGCCTTCAGCCTCGGCATGTGACCTTTAACCACAAATAATAGTAGACTAAGTATATAACATAAAAAAACAATATTAAATTATTTACAGTACCTAACTCATACTACTTCCTTTAGTAAATACTTATTACTATACCCAATGGCATTACCCTTATAAAATCAACGGCGTAACTCAGCCTATATCAAACGTGTTCATTTAATTTGTTTTAGTTTGACAGCTGAATATTGAACTATTAATGAATTGATAGGATGGTGTTAAAAATACAAAATAAACATTTTATTCTAAATACAAATACCTGTTATTAATTTACTAAAACCTACCCAATGTTATTCTTATGAAAAAAAGGAAATGTTGAGAGGCTTTTTGTACCCCTTATGAATGTAATTTCGAAAAATCCTTTATTAGTGGTATTTCATACTAAAGCTAACTTTCTTAAAAATTTCGTGTCTGATGATTGAGAGTTAGTAGTATTTGGATGTCATATATATATATATATATATATATATATATATATATATATATATATATATATATATATATATATATATATGGAGAGAGAGAGAGAGAGAGAGAGAGAGAGAGAGAGAGAGAGAGAGAGAGAGAGAGAGAGAGAGAGAGAGAGAGAGAGAGAGAGAGAGAGAGAGAGAGAGAGAGAGAGAGAGAGATTTGAATAAAACAACTAGGATTGCTATATACGCTTTGTTTAGTGTTTTCTTTTTAGAATAAAGAAAATAAACTATAGAGGTAAATCAGCAAGGGAAATAAGAAATAAAGATTACATATTAGATGATGACCATTTCCTAAAGCCAATCATAAGCATAACAAACTTGTCATTGTTCTTATAAAATTATTTTACTTGTACAAAATTGAAATTAAGTATAGTAAAACTTAAAATAAGAATATTCTATAAACGTATTTAATAACTAAAAGTGTATTAGCCTCTTCACTCATCATAAGCTTTAATTAACGAGCGAAGAATCGATCGTCAACTTGGCTTGCATCCACAGGCTGAGGCCCCACCTATTGAATTGCCAAGCCTTAAAACTACTAAACAAGTCCAAATTGTGATATATCATTATTTATTTGTACATTACATAATATTTAACTAAAATCTTAATTTCCAATAATTCCAAAAAATAATTCATACTAACGCAGTTATTTAAATATAAACATTGGGACTGAATGTAAGCTTAAAAATGTAAAATATTCTAACTCATTAATATTGTTTTATTAGTTTTACAGTAATAATTAGTAGGGGATTTTAAGTTATATATTTGTATAAAAATTCATTTTTGTTTACAAATATATTTTATTACAAATAACTGTTCTGTTTACCGTTTTTTAGAACTTACTTATCAGTTATTATAATTAAGTGAAAACAATTTAAATTTAAAACCTGTTTCATTACGGTTGGGGGGCTCCAAATGTGAGATTATTATAAACTGTGATTTGAATTACTCAGTAAAACTGGTACGGCTGAGAGTCTGTAGAACCTTACAGGGGACAGATTATATTGGACCCTTAGCTTTAAAATACTCTCATTATATCTTCTGGTAATAATAATTTACATTTTTCTTACAATTTAAGTTCTTCAAAGACAAACGTTCATTATTCTTTAAATTCTATTTATCATTATGGTATGTACAGTTAAATAAAATTTCTGAACAATTATATATTTTCCCAATATGTTTGCTATATATTACTAAGAAACTGCTTTTATGAGCCCGGCGTCTATTATTATCTGTATATTCACCACCTAAATGTAAAATATTTGTGTCAACTTAACATGACATTTCTAACTAACTATATATGTAAAATAAGATTAATATACGATTAGTTTCACCAGGTGTCTAGAAACGTTTAGTATCATACTAGCACTGTCCAATAGTATTTGGAAGTATAATATATTTCTATTGTTTTCAAAACAAGACATTTATAATAAAGTATTGTATTTTATAAGTAAATTAAATTTTGTACCAGAAGTGAACACTATAAATAATTATTAAATTTTTATTGGATTTTATTACATTACGAACTTTGGACGATTTACCTTCAAGTATATGCATTCCATCAAGTAAATCAACGTAACAATTAAATTGCTTAAATGAATGTCTTTTTCCATAATTACACCCTCCCATCGGAATCTTTACATTAATCGTAATTTTTTTTAAAGTTCTTTTAATTTGCTATTTCACTTACTCTTTTGTGGCTTTTATATTTATTGCAGGGCCATTGTGTTTCATAGGTCCCGTAATTTTACTTAGTTTTGCTTAAAATACAATTATATCAGGATAAGGAACTATTTGAAGTAACGTTATAGAAATACGTTGATTGGGAATTAATCGTTATATATATATACGTTTTGGGATGAATCTATGGACAAAGAGTTACTACAAATCATTTTAAATACCATACTTTTATGAATACATATATATAATACAACGGTGCGTGTATGGGTGGTAGGGTGGGACAATACTACAGTGCTTGTATGGGTGGGGGGGGTTGGGCCAATACTACAGTGTATGTATGGGTGGGCTGGTGAGTCAATACTACAGTGGGTGGGCGGGTCAATACGACAGCGTGTGTATGAGTGGGTGGGTGGGTCAATACTACAGTGTTTGTATGGGTGGGTGTGTGAGTCAATAGTACAGTGCGTGTATGGGTTGGTGGGTGGGTCAATACTTTAGTGCGTGTATGGGTGGGCAGGTGAGTCAATAGTACAGTGTGTTTATGGGTGGGTGGGTGGGTCAATACTACAGCGTATGTATGGGTGGGTGGGTGGGTCATTACTACAGTGCTTGTATGGGTGGGGGTGGACCAATACGACAGTGTGTGTGTATGGGTGGGCTGGTGAGTCAATACTACAGTGTATGTATGGGTGGGCGGGTGGGTCATTACTACAGTGCGTGTATGGGTGGGCGGATAGTATATATATATATATATATATATATATATATATATATATATATATATATATATATATATATATATATATATATAAACGATATAGGGTGTTAAGCTTCGACTATCGAAAATTTTAGATAATTGTTTGACTGGTAAATAAAAGCAAATTAAGCCATATAACATGTGTCCTATCTCAATTAACTTTCTGTGTGTATGCGTTTTTTACTAAAAATTTAATATTTAAAAAACTTTTTTATCTACAATACTGAATTTTTGTAAGGAAGTTGATCTTAAAAATATACATTGTTTATTAGTTTAAAAATAGCGGCTGACTAAAAGTTTTAAAGTAAGATATTTGAAAAACTACACATTTTACGAACAAACTTTTCAATAAAATATTTAATGCAGACTAATCTATTCTAAATTCAACAGTATGCCAGTTTAAAAAATCAGATGATAAAAAAAGATAAAACTTATTTTTCTGTGAATAAAACCATTGTTATTTGAGTACTCTTTGCCCAGATATAACTATTTTCAGTCACAAAAAAAGTTCATGTACATGTATAGGTGGGCAGGTGGGTCAATACTACTGTATGTGTACTGGTGGGCGGGTGGGTTAATACAACTTGCCTACAATATGGAACTTATTTTTTGAATCCCACCCGCCCACCCATACACGTACAATAGTATTGAACCTACAGCCCACCTATACACGTGCAGTGGTATTGACTCACCCACCCACCCATACACGTAGAGAGGTATTGACCCACCCGCCCACCCATACACATATGGCATGTCGTTAAACATTACACAAAGTTGTTTACAAATACATTAGTTTTGAAATTTTTGGGTAAAATATATGTTTTTTATTTGACTTAAAAATTTTAAACAACCGCCATTATGAAATTAATTATACCAAACATTCAGCCTTACATAATAACATTCGGTTTTGTACGTCAAAGGGTTTTTGACATAGAAAAAAAAACACATACACAAACAGACAGAAACGAATTGAGATAGAACCCATGTTTTAAGGCATTATTTGCTTCTTTGACTTGACAAACAATCATCTAAAATATGTGACAGTAGAAGCTAGACCCCCATTGTATACCTCAATTTAAAATTTTGAACAATTATAAAGTTTTCATGCAATTATTTATATTTTGGGAATGGATATTAACTTACTTAAGGTAACACACAGTATCTTAAACCAAACGTATTGGCATTCGAAATGTTTACATACTAGAACCTTTCTACTTATCAATACTGATGTAATACTCTAATAGAAGAAAGTATGTCATTCGACATGTGTGTGATGTTATGCTGAGATAGACAGATATGCATTGAGTACATATTACAACAGTCAAGAGCTTTCAAGTAGACATAGAGAGGTGGATACTGCGTGGCTTCAAGTTGATACTGTTGATACACATGACGAGGTAGCTTTTAGAAATCTCTAACCGATACGAGATTATTTTATCTATACCGATACGATATAGATAAAACTATCATATATAGTTTTAAAAAACTAGGAGCTGTTAAATATTTCTTTACAATAATTCAATGTCATTTAATAAATAATTAAAAGTTTATATTTATAATACACGTAAAATAATTAACCAGTGTACGGGATGAATGTCATTTTATAATTAGTTGGTAAATATTACTTTCTTTTATATGAAACAGGTATGAAGAGCAGGTGAATGAGGAATGTAAGGTCATTGTGCTTTGAGTCTGAAGATGATACAGGTATGAAGAGCTGGTGAATGAGGAATGTAAGGTCACAGAGCTTTGAGCCTGAAGTGAAGATGACGCAGGTATTATAAGCTTGTAAATGAGGAATGTAAGGTGACAGACCTTTGAGTCTGAAGTGAAGATGACACAGGTATGAAGAGCTGGTGAATGAGGAATCTAAGGTCATAGAGCATTGATCTGAAGTGAAGATGACACAGGTATGAAGAGCTGGTTGAATGAGGAATCTAAGGTCATAGAGTTTTGAGCCTGAAGTGAAGATAACATACGCGTTAATCCTGAAAGTTACTCATATATTTAGCAGTTTTATTCACTTTCTACTTTCTAGTTCTTCCCCTTACTCTCTCTGAAGACTTTCACAACACATATCAAGAGTTTGTTAGAAATAGCCGATAAAACATTGAAAGAGTGAATCAACATGTCTTTTTAAAAAACGTAATTTCATGTATTTTATTAATAACAAAATGAAAGGTAACTATGAAAGTTATTAAAGTCAATATAGAGAAATTAATTAATTACTTAATCTTTTATTTAAAAGATAAATATAATAACCTGATACGGTATTATTTTTATTGTTTATTATAAATACATAAATATAATAAGTTTCTATTAGTTTATTTTAATTTTATTTTTTATTTTTACGTTGATTGACCCCGTAAGTTACAGGACAACTTATCTACGGGAACCATTTGATCTAATACTAATTTTAATTCAACCATTGAAAAACGTATAAACTACGTAAGCAAAATATCTCTTGAACTATAAGAATTATTAACATTTAAATTGGTGCTAGGAGTGGGCAATACAATAACCAAAATAATATTCACCACTTGTAATTTTAAATTTACTTTTCAAAACATATCATTTTAAGTATTTCTTCTTAAATGTTGCCAAAATCACAAAGCCCAAATCTTTCTATTTCAACTAATATTAAATACATATATATCTCAATAATTTTGTATACTTATAATGGTCTCAATTGGCTTCACTGATTGACATGTTCAAGGCTACAGCTATTCGAGGTCAAGGTCAACTTTAAAATCAATACTTTTACAAACAGGAAAACTTTCTAAATTATGCTACAACTTCAGCCTGACCATTGAGTTTAGTAAAACTGTTTTAACTTTTTAGACATTATATTTGTTACTAAGAAACTACAGTAATATATGTTCATTATTTTTAAATAATGCAATTAATGAAATTATCAATATTCTTATCCAGGCTAATTATTTTACTCCTTATTATATGTCATTGCTGAAAAATTATCTACCCTACTAGTGTTTTTAACCACCTTTAACCTATATGTGTTTTGCTTACTAAGTCATATAACAAATATTCAATAACAAAAATATATGATTAGGTGAAGTGCTAAACAAGTACCTGTACCGTAATTAAGGTTGTGAATATTTGTTAATATATTCTTCTAGCTAGTACTAGATCGCTTCCTACTAATCAACTCATCTCATGAAAAGACACTAGTTAAATATACTGTCTATTTAAAAACATGTTCTGTGTTTTGTTGAACATTTTATATTTCTTTTGTATTTTATAATATGTTTTGTAATTCGTATAGTGACGTTGTGGGTGATAGTTTGTAGGAAAGGTTGACTTTCTTACCAGTAAACCGTAGTCTTAACGTATGTAATTTTTTGGGTTTTAAATAATGATTGTTCAAGACGGAAATATTGATTTATACGTTTACTAAGTTCATTAGGACACCTGAAGATTATAAGTGTTATACCTTTCGAAACGTTGTGTTTGTGACCAGAAACATTTAAGCATTTAAAATATCCAAATATTATCTAACAATCATGAATAATTCAATCCCAACAAACACCTTAAAAACAATAAAACAATTGTTTTCTCTCATATTTTTTTAACATATTTTGAATTTGCTATGGTGAGAAGTTATTTTTCATATATATCTTACATTTAAATATGTTTGGAAATCATATGTAATGCTAGATTACTAAATTTAATGTTTCATCGATCAGTCCAGAATAATGATAATGATAATTTTATTATGATTAAAAACTAATGTTGTCGTCAAATAATATTTATAATTTATCTCACATGTTATTCATATTACTGTCAAATGCTTTAAGAGGAATAATATGAAAATCGTGACCAGCTGTTTCTGAACTTTGAATAAGCTGAAGCCAACGTCTGCAAAACATACCATTACCCTTTGTGAAGCCATCTGCCACCCCCATTAGTATGCAGCGACTGACTGAAATTGTCACTCTCTCTGTACTTGTAAACTTCATAAGTTAGTGTAGGAGATAATAGTTAAGAGGTAGCATAGGATGGGTTATTTACCATGGAAAAGACTATAAACAATCATTTGAAAGAGAAAACATACCTATATTTCTAAAAATGTAATATACGAAGTCCGTTTCTCATTTGTATCATTTTTAAAAAGCTCAGAATAAATATTTAGCAATAATTTTCAAAATAAAAACTTACCATTACTGAATACAAGTATACTGGTATTTATCCAACTCATAGACGTACGGTTGTATTACAAAGGCACTGTACTAGTGGTTAGTTTAACAATAATGTTCACGCATAGGTGGATCAATACGTGAAGATCCACGTGTAGATGTTTAAAATTAAAATACTACAATTAATTACATTACCTATTCTTATTTATTAGTACTTTTAAAATGCTTATTACAATTTATTCTTATATAACTTGTTTCAAATATTACGATTTCAGATTATAAATGTATTTTTTATTTAAAAAATCTATGAGTTTGTGAAAAAACTATATTTCTGGAAAAATGCAGTCTAAAAAAGGTTAATTTCCAGCCTTAAACTAAAATCGCCTACTTTTGCATTGAACTTGCACATAACGGAAATAGTAATTATAACAAAGAATTAATTAATTTATTTAAAAATTTTTTATAAAATAGCCTTCTTAACATTAACTCGTTTACACTTATTACGTTATAAACGCTCTGTTTTTCTTGGTTTATACTAAAACATTATAATGGTTATTAATTATTTTCCTCGATGTCAGTGTATATTTTTTATTAGTTCTCATATAAATTTGACAGGATTTTCATAGTATCAATGTTAGTTTAATGAATATAAAATAAAAATAAAGACAGGGGAACATATAACAAATTACGAGTGATATAACATCATAGGTAAACAATACTGTGGGTTTAGGAAAATAATATTGGTTCCACAAAACTACTTATAACTAGCTAGGCCTGGTTTTAAATTTTCTAAATTCTCTGCAGCGCTTTTGCGAGCTGGAGTATAATGAAAAGAGTTTAAACTTAAAATGTAGTGTTCATCCCGTTTCTACTATAATTATATTAATTGTAAGTTATTTGTATACGAATCATATTTATGTATTAATTATTAAACATCAACTCTTTAGTAAAGAGTAATGAAATGACTAATTAGTTATTCATTTATTTCCAATCTTTGATTTTTTAAATTTAATTAATTTTGTATTTTGGTTAATATATAATTAATGATTTTATTTTATTTCACCAAGAAACATTTTAATTTGTCGTATATATTTCATGAAGATAATTGATTTTTATTTATTTATATTTTTTACCAACATCATCTTTGAACCTAAATATCCAATTATTTCTTAAGTGAAAATGTCCATGCTGCTATATATGTAACGTGCCTACAGCCATAATTAGCTTAAATGGTGATTAAGTGTATTTACATATATAAACATAGTTTTATGTACTTGATCAGCTTAAAAAACATGTTAAATTGAAATACACCAAAATATTAGGTTAAATAACATAAATATATTCAAATATCTTAATTGGTTGTAATTTTATGTTGGGTTTTATGTGAAATAAAACTACTTTTATACTAAATCCAACTCTTAGCTTAAACTAGAACAATATTTTGTTTTTCGTTTGAAAGTGGAAATTGCTTGCTATTTGGAAATGTTTATCATGGACATAAAAATACCAAGTTATGTAAAGTCAGTGGAGTTACTGACAGTCCAGCTTCATAAACTAAAGGTTATCAATTTGATTTCAATCAGAGGTATAACGAATTTTAAATATTCAGTTGTTAATGACGGCTCTTCATTCATTTCTAATTTGAATATTATTTGATTGTACATTCAAGGTGATGGACATAGTTTGTATTAATACTAAATTCCCCTATCTACTCTTTTAAAAAAACTTACATTCACACATTAACGATCAGCGTCTTTAAATCTAAATTACAATAAATACATGTTGCAGAAATAATTATTTTCACTGTCATCTAAAATATTTAGATAGTAATACTGTACCTCTATGTATGTAAAGAAACAGTAAAATTACCTGAACAATATTTTATATATGTACATTTTAATTTTTCTTAAGTCAAAGACAGAAGCAATTGCAAGGACAGAGACAGTAAAAACACCTTATAATTATTTTCCAATTTTAGTGCTTCTCGTATGCTTAAAGTAGCTTTAGCTTACCATTTATTTAACAACGCTGCCTTTGGTAACTTTTATAAACTTATATCAGTAAGTCAAATCAAGTTTGGTTAGAAAAAGTTATTCAATAATGTTAAAAACTTAAAATGTTATAGATGGTTAGTTACTAATTTCTTAAAATAATATTATTGTTTTATTGTTTGAATACTATTTTAATCGCCATAATGTGGTAACGTAATAAGAAGCAGTTTCCATTTTCTGGTTAGTTTGATGTATTTGCAGCTATACTATTGTACCCTCGATAGAAATATATTTGTAGAACATAAATGGGTTTGCTTCTCACTATGAGTCAGTTGTATTTCCAAACCGACTCGGTGATTACCAGTCGAACAAGCTAAAGGTCTTAAATGGTCACTGCCGTTCTTGTAAGTTTAAGTGAGATTTGTGGTCACTACAATTGCTATATATTGTGAAGTGGTTTTGCGTTGATCCTTATAGTATAACTCATATTCTACTATTTGTAATTACCTTTTTCCATGAAATTACATTAAAGTGATTTTTTAAGTAAACTTTTATCTTAAAAACACATTTTTAGAAATATTCAAACAACTATTTGGATTAAGTTTATTTTAAAAACAGAGTTATTTACTACATAAACCATGCATTTACAGATTGTAAAGTATATGATATTCTGTTATTACTGATTTATTTTATAATTATTATCTTATGCAATTTAATGTTATCCGAATTTGGCATAAATGTTATTATTAACCTTTAGAATTGGCGCCATAATTTACATGCCATTTATATCGTTTCCAATGTAATTCAAAAAATTTATAGGAATAAATAGAGTCTTAATGAAACATTGGTTTATATTGTATTTAAAACGTTAAATAAATATTACGCTCATATTTTAACTGAGTGTTACGTACTTTTGCATTGACCAAAATTAAAATCCAATCGAAACATTACCAAGAATATGAAAAAAAACCATTTTGTGATAAAACTATTCATATATATTAATCATCATCATAACAGTTTATAGAACCATTTAATACAAGTTTTTTTTTTCTTTTTTATAAATATAAAAATTATTTTCAAAGACAATATTTCAAGTTAATGATTGTATGTACTATATACGAATTGCATATAGCAACATCAAAACAAAAAAAAATAATAATTACTACTGAAACGTTTTGTAAAAACACTAACTTTATTTGTCTTTTTCATCAGTATAGTAACGGTGAGTGCTGGTTGAGGGTTATGAACCTCTTTTATCGTCGAGGTATTCCATTCTCCTGAAGTGAACACCAATATTTTATGAAGTATTTATATATTTTTTTTTTTACCTGAATCACCTTTTTGTTTGCTTTTTTTTAAATAATTGATTATGAGACATCATTTGTCCATGCTATGTTAATACTTAAAACAATATAACATATTATATATTACTATTTTATAAACACAAGTAATTAATTAATCAGGTTATGATTAACAAATTACTGGTTTTATAACAGCTAAGTTATTTATGCGATGACTAGAAACTGTTGCTCATGAAATATTGAACATGAAACTTGTTGTGTAGCAGCTGGTACTCTTAGTGCTTGTTTATAAACAGCAGATGTGACATAAAGGTCTGCCTAATCAATAGACTTTATGAATACCGAATGAAATATTCTTAAAAAAACTATAAATTTTAGGATAAATAATAAAAATTAAAAGCAAAATATTTTAGGATGCATAATAATACTAAAAATAACAAAGAATTTCTTTAATATTATTATTTTGTACATTATAGACAATCATAAATATTTTAAAATTAATTAATTGTTCATTTAATAAAATTGAGTTTGATATTTTGCTAATGGTAATTTTGTGGATATATGTTCTCTTTTTTTACTGCATATCAACTTCCAATATATAACTAGGTCTAAAAGGAAACACCACATTCACAAGGAGTTAAATTATATTTGACAAATTTCACGTGGTATAAAATATCTGAGGAATATTGTTGCTCAACATTCCGAGTCATAAATCATTCTTAAAAAATATAATCTACACCTTGTCGGACTGTATTTATTCGCATATATTTTCAACAAAAACTATTTGAAAAATTAATACCATTTTAATTAACAAGTTTTGTTTGTTAAACTATTTGTAGAAAATATGAAATTTTCCTGTGGTTTACGAAGTCATATCTACGTACAGTGCTAAAATTTGGTTACATTATATTCTGAATTATAAATTAGCTATTGGTAAATATACGAAAGTGTGGATGTCACACACCGAACCTTTATTATAAAACGTACGTTATACAAAATGGTAAAAATAATATGATAGTCCATTCCTGTAAACCTGATTTACATTCTTTAGACAGTTATTCATGAAATAATGTAATTTATGTCCAATTTACTAATAAAAACACTTAGTAACACTTTCTTTCACTCTCATGAAACTCATTATTATTATCAAATCGAAACTTGAATTATCAAATTGTGAATGATTAAACATAACCCAACAATCACTATTGTTTATGGTATTTTATTAACTTATTTCCTAAAGATATAAAGTAAACAATTATCTCTGAGTCATATTTAACCTGTGCATCCGTTGGTTAGTTACGATTCTTCCTATTTCATTAAAATATTTATCATTATTCTAAAGCATTAATACCTTCTTGGAAAATTGGAGAATATCAAATATTCATCACTTTAATTTAAACTGTACGTACAAATAAAAATACACTTTGCTACATATAATCGCTTAGTATTTATATCGTTTAAATATGGTTTTTATATATCTTGTTGATAATTATAGTCGTCATAATTCATATTAAATTCAATTTGTTAACCTGACATATTAAACAATTACTATAATTTATCTTTAGTTACACTATTAATCCTGAGAGTGCCATTTATACAATGCCTATCCTCCATTTTGCGCTAATTTATTGTAAAAATATCAAAATTAAATTTTTTACTTGCTCATTTTTTATTGTTCTCTACAGGAAATAAAAGATATGATAACATTTTGAAACTTTTATTAGCTTACTTTACCTTTTTTTCTTATATATGAATATATAAATAAGCAAACTCGTACTTAAAAGTAAGCCTCAGGCATAGATCACTTATACAGTATGAATCAATACAAAATATTATTACTATTAATAAAATATGTATAATTGAGTACATTTACTTGTACATAAACTGATAAAGATAGGGTCTACACTTAATATATGTAATAAAACAATAAGTAAATATATATATAGCACTTGATTACGATGTATTTAGTACCTTCCACAAAATCAAAATTGGCATGATTATTTATATTAACACTTAAAACTAATAAATTACTAACATATACTAAACTATAGTAATGATAAAACAACTAAATATTCAGTTTCAAAGAGGTAAAGTGGAGGATAATGACAACCGCTTGGCTCGACAGTGGCTGCGCGTGTATGCGGACAGTGGCGGCGCAGCGGAAATGTACACTGCCAGTAAAAAAAACAGTCTCGTAGTGATTGACAGGCCAACAAAAGGTCACGAGTCGCACAATGTGTCTCTCATGAGGTACCACCTATAACCCAAATGCACTATTGGATTAAATTAGAAACATCATTACGAATATTATATTTTTGTAATTATTATGCGTATGTGCGCTTACGGCGTTGAGAGCAAAGTCAATGTGAATAAATGAATAAATGAATAAATGATTTATTTCCACAATTAAGTTACAAGAGTATAACAAATAAATTGTTTGGAAATGTACTGGCCACTTAATCTAGTTGTGTGGCCAGGTAAAATAAAATAATCCATTAAAAATACATATATGAATACATGCAGTCTAGCTCCACATAAAGAAAAAAACACTCCTGTGGCGTCTGAATAGGAAATATTGCAAATAAAAAAAAAAATACTTCTACTTATTTATGTACATACAATTCGTTATTTATTGCCTGTGCAATGTTCTTAATGAAATTCAGAAACAGTTGAATTTATATTTATACATCATATTTTATATTTTTATGAGAACAGTACCAACATTTAAGAAAACTTATACTTCCCAGATAACATCAAAATTATACATATACATAAACATATATATATATATATATGCACATATATACATATATCCGTACACACATATATTTTGTTTTATAAAAAGCATAATATAAACAATTTAAATGAAAAATGTTTTAAATGAAAAAAATGTTTAGTTCAAAAACAAGGTCAATATGAATAACAAACAAAAGATATATTTTATTTTATAAAAAGCATAATATAAACAATTTAAATGAAAAAATTTTTTAGTTCAAAAAAGGTCAATGAATAACAAACAAAATTCTCATCCGTACTTCCATTCTCGCTAAGGTGGAACCCGGCACGGCACGAAGACCAGCTGGCGGCTGGTAGCCCTCACTCCACGTTGCCAGGCCGTCAAAGCTCTGTCCCTGCCGGTCCAGAAGCGCCACCGAGCATTCCACCCAACATTCATTCTACTTTCACACATTCAACAATCATCCATAGTACAACTATACTTAATCTACAAACAAGAAATTTACACTTTGCTGGTTAAATAACCAGTCTAACAACTTTCGATTAAACTGTTTTACGTTATTTAAATTCCTTATATTTATTGGTACTTTATTAAACAGTTTTGGGCCTAAGTATAAGAATGATCGCGCATATAAGCGCTTACGGCGTAATTAGGGTTAAGATGTAAAATGTTTAACATAATGTAGAGACGTTAAACTGTATGACACTTGATGAGTTAGGTAGTAAGTAGTCTCATATAAGCTTTATATTAGGTGAAAGCCGATTAAATTAGAGAGCTGAACATCTGAAATAAAAGTTGGAATACTTCTCTTTACTTATCTGTTAAGTATATTACACTCTTATTTTCAATATCACCTTACCTGTATGGGTGGGTGGGTGGGCCAATTTGTGCAATACTGATCGTATCTCTCGTTAGTATACCACTGTTCGTGTAGGGGCGGGTGGGTGGGTCAGTACCACTGTACGTGTAGGGGCGGGTGGGTGGGCCAGACTTTGATGTGTCTGTACTCTTTATTATATCTGACAATACGCAACATATAAATATATTTGAGACTATATCATATTAAAGACTTGACTAACATTTTAAAATATGTCATATTCCAGATGTCACAAACAATATCAGCTATCATCACAAGATACTGATATGGCACTAACTATTCAGCAGGAATCGAATCATGACATTCGATAAAAGATTTTGGGGACGATGTAGCTATGTAGTTTTGTTTATAATATGAACTAAACATATAATGCATATTTTAGTTGTTAGTATCAGAGACTTAAATTTTGAATTTTTTGATAAATAGAATATAAAAAAGCTGTCTTGAAACTTAAATTGATTTTTTTATTTTTCAAAAATAAATGAAACCTTCAGTTCATATAATATTTTTTTAACTACAACCTCTTTATCGTATATTTTTAAAACTAATGTACAATATTCTAATAGGTAATAAGGGGACTTGCGATGCTTTTGGCCACGAAGTGCTGACTAGATTTCGAGGTCACTACATTTTCCTGTTTAGTTTGCTCATCGATATCCCACCAGCTAGTATCCCGCGTTATAATTCTCTGTGTTAAATACTACCGATCCTGTGGAAGTCGCCCCTATCCAAATGTGTATTCTCGATATTACTGTATGTATATTCATTTGTAATGTATTTACGTACTATAAGAAATGTATATTCCTTGTTAATGGCTAGGCATATGCTTTTTAAATACTGTATCCAAATTAAAAAGAGTATGTTTTTGAAGAAATTTTATTAACACACACTTTTAATATAAAAAAAAAAAAAATACTTAAAACGTTATTTTTGTTATAATGTTATGACGCAAATTTATACTACAGAAAAAGCTAATTAGTTTTGTCTTAATAAATATAAAACTTTCCAAGAGGAAATAAAGCTGTAAAATTTTCCCTTAAACGTACTTATACAGTGTAAACCCATGGTATTCTAATCATATGATAATTATTATCAATGTAACCTAGCCTTTTGTCTACAATGAATTCATAAAATAAACTTGTCAAAAGAATTTATCATTATTTAATCATGTCACTCAGTCAAGACGGGAGGAACAACCCTTAGAGACGTCTTGTAGAAAATGACATCATCCCGCTCTACTTGCCTCTGGCATTCTGTTTTATGTACGTACATTTTAGATATTGGATATAGGCTTGCGCGTTATCATACTTTCCGAAACACAGTTAAACATATAATGAAATTAAACTAATACTTAGTAATTAAAATATGTTTTACAGTATGTTGATTTATTGTACTTTAACAGCTAACCTGCCTGGTACACCATACATTAAAGTTTTATTTTGAGGTTTGTCTGGAATATATTAGTAATATGCTCTATTTTAAGGTTTTTGTCTCTCTAAGGCAGCCGAACTTTAACTTTGGCCTTAAAAGTTTTTATAAAACAATGATTTTAGGGAACCTAATCTAAATTCTTTTTGGCCCTCCAAGATTTGAACCCATAAAGCAAGAATTGAAGTCAGTATCCTAAATATCCCGGTAAATAGATAATATGAAATAATTCTAAAATGTAATATTTGACTCAATTTATGTTTACTTAAAATATATAACTGATAGGGTTATTTTAATTCTTTTTGAAAATAGTTTACAGAATGTAATCCAATAGTTTAGTTTATTGTTGTATATCTTAAAATTTACTCTCATTTATAGTTTATAATTCTTTAGACTCAATATTATAGTTTCCTTTTAATTTCAAATGATGTTAATTTGAAGTGCTCAATAATTGTTTGCATGCTATACCTGTACATAAGTTATCATAACCATTAATTATATACTGATTATTTATATAAAATTCTATAAAAACCAAAGGACCTATTAAAAAATATGTACCAGTATACGATTTAATTACTAATTGTTAAAGGTTTATTAATAATAGTTAATTTTAATCCTATAAGCATGACAATTATTACGTAATCGGTCTGTCTTATGTTCCATATTTATTTTATAATCTTAAAATTCAGTGATTGAAAACCTTTGAACACCACCCTGTGTGAACTTGATATATATAACAAAATAAATTATGAACTTATGAAAATTATGAATTCTGAACTTGGGTATATGGTTTTTAAACCATAACTAATTGTATTACTAGATTATGGTTATTTTAAATAGCTTTAAACTGTTAAGGTTCTACTAGATATAAGGTAATATAACAACATAGCTTTCATGTTAAAGTTGCTATCACAAAATAGGATAGACTTTTTCATAAGAATGTTAAAAAGTCTTTTTTCACACTTGTTCTCATTACGTTTGGCACAATATAGAAAAGTGGAAACTACGATATTCACATACGGAAACTTTAACTTACTTAAGCTATGACGTACTTCTTAGTACTAAGGTGTAAAAATAAACAGGACCTAATGTAGACCATTCCGGATAAAAAATTTAGGTCTGTACAATGATAATCATTTTACTAAAAATAATATATTAATTTAACAAAAAGTAAATGCAATTTAATTTTGTTGGTAGTAAAATTTATTTAAATTCTAATTGTTTCCCCCAAAATATAATTCTAAAATATGTTTAATATTATAATATTTTCAAACACGTCATATACGTTTATAGAATATGTTTTACTACTTAACTATTTTACAATTTTAACTAAATATGTTTTGGTTTTAGCACTTTATTTGTGTTCGTTAAAAAAAAAGTGTAATCACTATCAATAAATTATTGTGGTAAATTAATAAAAATTTTAATTTACCACAATATTTATTATCAATAAGGAAATATGTTAAATTCACTATTAAGGTGCGATATACTAAAACAATTTTTTTACAATCAATTATGAATCAATAACAATAACTTAAAATCATTAATTATATTTACGTAATTTTACAACTTAATTTTTTTAAATCTAAACTTGATAATAATACGTTATATGTCATATCTAAGACCTGGTTCAGTTGTTGCAATGATGAAATATTACTGTTAAATATGTTTTTTTACTATGACGTACAGTCAGTTTACAATACATAACTTAGTTATATATCATAAATTGCTATTATAGACGTGCATTACTCTTTACTATTGAATGTATAGTGATAACTCTTACCCTCACTTAAGAGCTACTTAATTGAGAACCACAACTGTTATTTTACTGTGTAACTTATGGGATTTGCAAACTCCACATTACATTATATACGCCCCACATTAGACATGCTAACAAGGGGTGTGTGTATATATATGGGCGCACTACTTTACAAGTAATTTTTAAAATTATTTACATACATACGTATTCCTGAAGAGGCCATTAATAAAATAAGAAAATTGCCTGGTATACTGACTCATTGTATTATTAACTAGTCTCTGTTCCAAAACAAATTACATAGAGTAAAAAAGTTGTAATCATCAAAATACTTTAGTTAATATTTTTAACATTTGTGTAATAGGATACACCTTTTAGGATTTTAAATAAAGTTTTGAGGGGTATGTATTTTTCACGAAATAATTATTTTACAAAACCTTATACATACATTTAGTTTAGTTCTCAGCGTTCCCACTGAAAATGCCTCGTGATATCCCATATTTGGAAAAATAAAACCAGATTCTCAAAAAGATGTATTTAAATTATAAGTAAATTGACTATCGTAATTCATTTTTTAAAGATAAATTTAGTTTGCAAACAAAAGTAAATAAATAACAGACTGTGCTCTACTTGTGCTTGACTATTGTAGAGTATATGGATGTGGTGGTTAGTTTGTTGATTAACTTACACATATTTATTTTGTACGATCAATGTTAGATTATATATTTAGCAACTATAATGCTATGTAATTTGGAGGATAAAGTTACATGTGTCAATCTGGTACTATTATACGACATGAATGTTATGGCTTGTGTAAATGTATGAGGAAATTACAAGATAAGTTATTTTTTCAAAATTCTTAGAGTCTGTTTGGGCGTTATATAATAATTACCATAATTTGTACATTTTTACTAAATTTCTCGTCATGAAAAGAAGATAAAATAAAATAATTTAGAAAGGATCGTTTTTTGCTTTTAGATAATATTAATTTTATCAAACTTTTACTCTACGAGTGCCTTAATAGAGATGTGTTAAATAGAGAGATTGGAGCTGTTTCCAAGATGAGGTTTTACTTAGAGGAAATACTTCTTAATCTGAGTTAAAATGGGTCATACATGTAATGTTAGGAGTCAAATAAGAGACAAATATGTGATTAAAAACATCTTTCTTGTTTCACTATTTAATAACTATGTCATGTTGATTCAGCAATGTTTCATCTAGGTATATTGGAACATAAATATACAGTAACTAAATTTTAAAAGTATATACAATTTTTAACATATATAAAGGTTACATGTATATTATTAAGAATCTGGTATATTTTGGCATAAAGCGTGTAAGGAATCAGCTAATTTTAGAATAATCCAAAAAATAAAATGTATTATCTTTTTAAAACAAACAAAATCAACAACAAAAACAACTAAAAAATATTCTAATAGTAAAACAATCTAAAATATTCTTCTGATGTCAGTATACAGTTTTCAAGTTTAATAACTGTCTTAATGCAGTCGTTACCTGGCAACTCTAAGCCAAACAACAACCACTTACCTTGTTAGGGTTAACATTCCTGTGAACTACTTAGTGTTGAATAACTGTCTTAATGCAGTCGTTACTTGGCAACTCTGAGACAAGCAACAACCACTAACATTGTTAGGGTTAACATTCCTGTAGACTACTTAGTGTTAAATAACTGTCTTAATGCAGTCGTTACTTGGCAACTCTGAGACAAGCAACAACCACTAACATTGTTAGGGTTAACATTCCTGTAGACTACTTAGTGTTAAATAACTGTCTTAATGCAGTCATTACTTGGCAACTCTGAGACAAGCAACAACCACTAACATTGTTAGGGTTAACATTCCTGTAGACTACTTAGTGTTAAATAACTGTCTTAATGCAGTCGTTACTTGGCAACTCTGAGCCAAACAACAACCACTTACATTGTTAGGGTTAACATTCCTGTAGACTACTTAGTGTTAAATAACTGTCTTAATGCAGTCATTACTTGGCAACTCTGAGCCAAACAACAACCACTTACCTTGTTAGGGTTAACATTCCTGTAGACTACTTAATGTTAAATAACTGTCTTAATGCAGTCATTACTTGGCAACTCTGAGACAAGCAACAACCACTAACATTGTAAGGGTTAACATTCCTGTAGACTACTTAGTGTTGAATAACTGTCTTAATGCAGTCATTACTTGGCAACTCTGAGACAAGCAACAACCACTTACCTTGTTAGGGTTAACATTCCTGTAGACTACTTAGTGTTAAATAACTGTCTTAATGCAGTCATTACTTGGCAACTCTGAGACAAGCAACAACCACTAACATTGTTAGGGTTAACATTCCTGTAGACTACTTAGTGTTAAATAACTGTCTCAATGCAGTCATTACTTGGCAACTCTGAGACAAGCAACAACCACTAACATTGTTAGGGTTAACATTCCTGTAGACTACTTAGTGTTAAATAACTGTCTTAATGCAGTCATTACTTGGCAACTCTGAGACAAGCAACAACCACTAACATTGTAAGGGTTAACATTCCTGTAGACTACTTAGTGTTAAATAACTGTCTTAATGCAGTCATTACTTGGCAACTCTGAGACAAGCAACAACCACTAACATTGTAAGGGTTAACATTCCTGTAGACTACTTAGTGTTGAATAACTGTCTTAATGCAGTCATTACTTGGCAACTCTGAGACAAGCAACAACCACTTACCTTGTTAGGGTTAACATTCCTGTAGACTACTTAGTGTTAAATAACTGTCTTAATGCAGTCATTACTTGGCAACTCTGAGACAAGCAACAACCACTAACATTGTTAGGGTTAACATTCCTGTAGACTACTTAGTGTTAAATAACTGTCTTAATGCAGTCATTACTTGGCAACTCTGAGACAAGCAACAACCACTTACATTGTTAGGGTTAACATTCCTGTAGACTACTTAGTGTTAAATAACTGTCTTAATGCAGTCATTACTTGGCAACTCTGAGACAAACAACAACCCCTAACCTTGTTAGGGTTAACGTTCCTGTGGACTACTTAGTGTTGAATAACTGTCTTAATGCAGTCGTTTCTTAGCAACTCTGAGACAAACAACAACCACTTACCTTGTTAGGGTTAACATTCCTGTAGGACTACTTAGTGTTGAATAACTGTCTTAATGCAGTCAGTTACTTGGCAACTCTGAGCCAAACAACAACCACTAACCTTGTTAGGGTTAACATTCCTGTAGACTACTTAGTGTTAAATAACTGTCTTAATGCAGTCGTTACTTGGCAACTCTGAGCCAAACAACAACCACTTACCTTGTTAGGGTTAACATTCCTGTGGACTACTTAGTGTTGAATAACTGTCTTAATGCAGTCGTTACTTGGCAACTCTGAGACAAGCAACAACCACTAACATTGTTAGGGTTAACATTCCTGTGGACTACTTAGTGTTGAATAACTGTCTTAATGCAGTCGTTACTTGGCATCTCTGAGCTAAACAACAACCACTTACCTTGTTAGGATTAACATTCCTGTGGACTACTTAGTGTTAAATAACTGTCTTAATGCAGTCGTTACTTGGCAACTCTGAGACAAGCAACAACCACTAACATTGTTAGGGTTAACATTCCTGTAGACTACTTAGTGTTAAATAACTGTCTTAATGCAGTCATTACTTGGCAACTCTGAGCCAAACAACAACCACTAACCTTGTTAGGGTTAACATTCCTGTAGACTACTTAGTGTTAAATAACTGTCTTAATGCAGTCATTACTTGGCAACTCTGAGACAAGCAACAACCACTTACCTTGTTAGGGTTAACATTCCTGTAGACTACTTAGTGTTAAATAACTGTCTTAATGCAGTCATTACTTGGCAACTCTGAGACAAGCAACAACCACTAACATTGTTAGGGTTAACATTCCTGTAGACTACTTAGTGTTAAATAACTGTCTTAATGCAGTCATTACTTGGCAACTCTGAGACAAGCAACAACCACTAACATTGTTAGGGTTAACATTCCTGTAGACTACTTAGTGTTAAATAACTGTCTTAATGCAGTCATTACTTGGCAACTCTGAGACAAGCAACAACCACTTACATTGTTAGGGTTAACATTCCTGTAGACTACTTAGTGTTGAATAACTGTCTTAATGCAGTCATTACTTGGCAACTCTGAGACAAGCAACAACCACTTACATTGTTAGGGTTAACATTCCTGTAGACTACTTAGTGTTGAATAACTGTCTTAATGCAGTCATTACTTGGCAACTCTGAGACAAGCAACAACCACTTACCTTGTTAGGGTTAACATTCCTGTAGACTACTTAGTGTTAAATAACTGTCTTAATGCAGTCATTACTTGGCAACTCTGAGACAAGCAACAACCACTTACATTGTTAGGGTTAACATTCCTGTAGACTACTTAGTGTTAAATAACTGTCTTAATGCAGTCATTACTTGGCAACTCTGAGACAAGCAACAACCACTAACATTGTTAGGGTTAACATTCCTGTAGACTACTTAGTGTTAAATAACTGTCTTAATGCAGTCTTTACTTGGCAACTCTGAGCCAAACAACAACCACTTACCTTGTTAGGGTTAACATTCCTGTGGACTACTTAGTGTTGAATAACTGTCTTAATGCAGTCATTACTTGGCAACTCTGAGCCAAACAACAACCACTTACCTTGTTAGGGTTAACATTCCTGTAGACTACTTAGTGTTAAATAACTGTCTTAATGCAGTCATTACTTGGCAACTCTGAGACAAACAACAACCACTTACCTTGTTAGGGTTAACATTCCTGTAGACTACTTAGTGTTAAATAACTGTCTTAATGCAGTCATTACTTGGCAACTCTGAGCCAAACAACAACCACTAACATTGTTAGGGTTAACATTCCTGTAGACTACTTAGTGTTAAATAACTGTCTTAATGCAGTCGTTACTTGGCAACTCTGAGCCAAACAACAACCACTTACCTTGTTAGGGTTAACATTCCTGTAGACTACTTAGTGTTGAATAACTGTCTTAATGCAGTCGTTACTTGGCAACTCTGAGACAAACAACAACCACTTACCTTGTTAGGGTTAACATTCCTGTAGACTACTTAGTGTTGAATAACTGTCTTAATGCAGTCGTTACTTGCAACTCTGAGACAAACAACAACCACTTACCTTGTTAGGGTTAACATTCCTGTAGACTACTTAGTGTTGAATAACTGTCTTAATGCAGTCATTACTTGGCAACTCTGAGACAAGCAACAACCACTAACATTGTTAGGGTTAACATTCCTGTAGACTACTTAGTGTTAAATAACTGTCTTAATGCAGTCATTACTTGGCAACTCTGAGACAAGCAACAACCACTAACATTGTTAGGGTTAACATTCCTGTAGACTACTTAGTGTTGAATAACTGTCTTAATGCAGTCGTTACTTGGCAACTCTGAGGTAAGTAACAACCCCTAACCTTGTTAAGGTTAACATTCCTGTAGAATACTTAGTGTTGAATAACTGTCTTAATGCAGTCGTTACTTGGCAACTCTGAGACAAGCAACAACCACTAACATTGTTAGGGTTAACATTCCTGTGGACTACTTAGTGTTGAATAACTGTCTTAATGCAGTCGTTACTTGGCATCTCTGAGACAAGCAACAACCACTAACATTGTTAGGGTTAACATTCCTGTGGACTACTTAGTGTTGAATAACTGTCTTAATGCAGTCGTTACTTGGCAACTCTGAGCCAAACAACAACCACTTACCTTGTTAGGGTTAACATTCCTGTGGACTACTTAGTGTTGAATAACTGTCTTAATGCAGTCGTTACTTAGCAACTCTGAGATAAGTAACAACCACTAACCTTGTTAGGGTTAACATTCCTGTGGACTACTTAGTGTTGAATAACTGTCTTAATGCAGTCGTTACTTAGCAACTCTGAGATAAGTAACAACCACTAACCTTGTTAGGGTTAACATTCCTGTGGACTACTTAGTGTTGAATATCTGTCTTAATGCAGTCATTACTTGGCAACTCTGAGACAAGCAACAACCACTTACATTGTTAGGGTTAACATTCCTGTAGACTACTTAGTGTTGAATAACTGTCTTAATGCAGTCGTTACTTGACAACTCTGAGCCAAACAACAACCAATTACCTTGTTAGGGTTAACATTCCTGTAGACTACTTAGTGTTGAATAACTGTCTTAATGCAGTCGTTACTTGGCAACTCTGAGCCAAACAACAACCACTTACCTTGTTAGGGTTAACATTCCTGTAGACTACTTAGTGTTAAATAACTGTCTTAATGCAGTCATTACTTGGCAACTCTGAGCCAAACATCAACCACTTACCTTGTTAGGGTTAACATTCCTGTGGACTACTTAGTGTTGAATAACTGTCTTAATGCAGTTGTTACTTGGCAACTCTGAGACAAGCAACAACCACTAACATTGTTATGGTTAACATTCCTGTAGACTACTTAGTGTTAAATAACTGTCTTAATGCAGTCGTTACTTGGCAACTCTGAGCCAAACAACAACCACTTACCTTGTTAGGGTTAACATTCCTGTGGACTACTTAGTGTTGAATAACTGTCTTAATGCAGTCGTTACTTGGCAACTCTGAGCCAAACAACAACCACTAACATTGTTAGGGTTAACATTCCTGTGGACTACTTAGTGTTGAATAACTGTCTTAATGCAGTCGTTACTTGGCAACTCTGAGACAAGCAACAACCACTAACATTGTTAGGGTTAACATTCCTGTGGACTACTTAGTGTTGAATAACTGTCTTATTGCAGTCGTTACTTGGCAACTCTGAGACAAGCAACAACCACTTACATTGTTAGGGTTAACATTCCTGTGGACTACTTAGTGTTGAATAACTGTCTTAATGCAGTCGTTACTTGGCAACTCTGAGACAAGCAACAACCACTAACATTGTTAGGGTTAACATTCCTGTAGACTACTTAGTGTTGAATAACTGTCAATGCAGTCGTTACTTAGCAACTCTGAGATAAGTAACAACCACTAACCTTGTTAGGGTTAACATTCCTGTGGACTACTTAGTGTTGAATAACTGTCTTAATGCAGTCGTTACTTAGCAACTCTGAGACAAGCAACAACCACTAACATTGTTAGGGTTAACATTCCTGTGGACTACTTAGTGTTGAATAACTGTCTTAATGCAGTCGTTACTTGGCAACTCTGAGACAAGCAACAACCACTAACATTGTTAGGGTTAACATTCCTGTGGACTACTTAGTGTTGAATAACTGTCTTAATGCAGTCGTTACTTGGCAACTCTGAGCCAAACAACAACCACTTACCTTGTTAGGGTTAACATTCCTGTGGACTACTTAGTGTTGAATAACTGTCTTAATGCAGTCGTTACTTGGCAACTCTGAGCCAAACAACAACCACTTACCTTGTTAGGGTTAACATTCCTGTGGACTACTTAGTGTTGAATAACTGTCTTAATGCAGTCATTACTTGGCAACTCTGAGCCAAACAACAACCACTTACCTTGTTAGGGTTAACATTCCTGTAGACTACTTAGTGTTAAATAACTGTCTTAATGCAGTCATTACTTGGCAACTCTGAGCCAAACAACAACCACTAACATTGTTAGGGTTAACATTCCTGTAGACTACTTAGTGTTAAATAACTGTCTTAATGCAGTCGTTACTTGGCAACTCTGAGCCAAACAACAACCACTTACCTTGTTAGGGTTAACATTCCTGTAGACTACTTAGTGTTGAATAACTGTCTTAATGCAGTCGTTACTTGGCAACTCTGAGACAAACAACAACCACTTACCTTGTTAGGGTTAACATTCCTGTAGACTACTTAGTGTTAAATAACTCTCTTAATGCAGTCATTACTTGCAACTCTGAGACAAACAACAACCACTTACCTTGTTAGGGTTAACATTCCTGTAGACTACTTAGTGTTGAATAACTGTCTTAATGCAGTCATTACTTGGCAACTCTGAGACAAGCAACAACCACTAACATTGTTAGGGTTAACATTCCTGTAGACTACTTAGTGTTAAATAACTGTCTTAATGCAGTCATTACTTGGCAACTCTGAGACAAGCAACAACCACTAACATTGTTAGGGTTAACATTCCTGTAGACTACTTAGTGTTAAATAACTGTCTTAATGCAGTCATTACTTGGCAACTCTGAGACAAGCAACAACCACTAACATTGTTAGGGTTAACATTCCTGTAGACTACTTAGTGTTAAATAACTGTCTTAATGCAGTCATTACTTGGCAACTCTGAGACAAGCAACAACCACTAACATTGTTAGGGTTAACATTCCTGTAGACTACTTAGTGTTGAATAACTGTCTTAATGCAGTTGTTACTTGGCAACTCTGAGCCAAACAACAACCACTTACCTTGTTAGGGTTAACATTCCTGTGGACTACTTAGTGTTAAATAACTGTCTTAATGCAGTCATTACTTAGCAACTCTGAGACAAGCAACAACCACTAACATTGTTAGGGTTAACATTCCTGTAGACTACTTAGTGTTAAATAACTGTCTTAATGCAGTCATTACTTGGCAACTCTGAGACAAGCAACAACCACTAACATTGTTAGGGTTAACATTCCTGTAGACTACTTAGTGTTAAATAACTGTCTCAATGCAGTCATTACTTGGCAACTCTGAGACAAGCAACAACCACTTACATTGTTAGGGGTAACATTCCTGTAGACTACTTAGTGTTGAATAACTGTCTTAATGCAGTCGTTACTTGGCAACTCTGAGCCAAACAACAACCACTTACCTTGTTAGGGTTAACATTCCTGTAGACTACTTAGTGTTGAATAACTGTCTTAATGCAGTCGTTACTTGGCAACTCTGAGCCAAACAACAACCACTTACCTTGTTAGGGTTAACATTCCTGTAGACTACTTAGTGTTAAATAACTGTCTTAATGCAGTCGTTACTTGGCAACTCTGAGCCAAACAACAACCACTTACCTTGTTAGGATTAACATTCCTGTGGACTACTTAGTGTTGAATAACTGTCTTAATGCAGTCGTTACTTGGCAACTCTGAGACAAGCAACAACCACTAACATTGTTAGGGTTAACATTCCTGTGGACTACTTAGTGTTGAATAACTGTCTTAATGCAGTCGTTACTTGGCAACTCTGAGCCAAACAACAACCACTAACATTGTTAGGGTTAACATTCCTGTGGACTACTTAGTGTTGAATAATTGTCTTATTGCAGTCGTTACTTAGCAACTCTGAGCCAAACCATAACCACTAACATTGTTAGGGTTAACATTCCTGTGGACTACTTAGTGTTGAATAACTGTCTTAATGCAGTCGTTACTTGGCAACTCTGAGCCAAACAACAACCACTTACCTTGTTAGGGTTAACATTCCTGTGGACTACTTAGTGTTGAATAACTGTCTTAATGCAGTCGTTACTTGGCAACTCTGAGCCAAACAACAACCACTAACATTGTTAGGGTTAACATTCCTGTAGACTACTTAGTGTTAAATAACTGTCTTAATGCAGTCATTACTTGGCAACTCTGAGCCAAACAACAACCACTTACCTTGTTAGGGTTAACATTCCTGTAGACTACTTAGTGTTAAATAACTGTCTTAATGCAGTCATTACTTGGCAACTCTGAGACAAGCAACAACCACTTACATTGTTAGGGTTAACATTCCTTTAGACTACTTAGTGTTAAATAACTCTCTTAATGCAGTCATTACTTGGCAACTCTGAGACAAGCAACAACCACTAACATTGTTAGGGTTAACATTCCTGTAGACTACTTAGTGTTAAATAACTGTCTTAATGCAGTCATTACTTGGCAACTCTGATACAAGCAACAACCACTGACATTGTTAGGGTTAACATTCCTGTAGACTACTTAGTGTTGAATAACTGTCTTAATGCAGTTGTTACTTGGCAACTCTGAGCCAAACAACAACCACTTACCTTGTTAGGGTTAACATTCCTGTGGACTACTTAGTGTTGAATAACTGTCTTAATGCAGTCGTTACTTGGCAACTCTGAGCCAAACAACAACCACTAACATTGTTATGGTTAACATTCCTGTAGACTACTTAGTGTTAAATAACTGTCTTAATGCAGTTGTTACTTGGCAACTCTGAGCCAAACAACAACCACTTACCTTGTTAGGGTTAACATTCCTGTGGACTACTTAGTGTTGAATAACTGTCTTAATGCAGTCGTTACTTGGCAACTCTGAGCCAAACAACAACCACTAACATTGTTAGGGTTAACATTCCTGTGGACTACTTAGTGTTGAATAACTGTCTTAATGCAGTCATTACTTGGCAACTCTGAGCCAAACAACAACCACTTACCTTGTTAGGGTTAACATTCCTGTGGACTACTTAGTGTTGAATAACTGTCTTAATGCAGTCGTTACTTGGCAACTCTAAACCAAACAACAACCACTAACATTGTTAGGGTTAACATTCTTGTAGACTACTTAGTGTTAAATAACTGTCTTAATGCAGTCATTACTTGGCAACTCTGAGCCAAACAACAACCACTTACCTTGTTAGGGTTAACATTCCTGTAGACTACTTAGTGTTAAATAACTGTCTTAATGCAGTCATTACTTGGCAACTCTGAGCCAAACAACAACCACTTACCTTGTTAGGGTTAACATTCCTGTAGACTACTTAGTGTTAAATAACTGTCTTAATGCAGTCATTACTTGGCAACTCTGAGACAAGCAACAACCACTAACATTGTTAGGGTTAACATTCCTGTAGACTACTTAGTGTTAAATAACTGTCTTAATGCAGTCATTACTTGGCAACTCTAAAACAAGCAACAACCAAATACATTGTTAGGGTTAACATTCCTGTAGACTACTTAGTGTTGAATAACTGTCTTAATGCAATCGTTACTTGGCAACTCTGAGCCAAACAACAACCACTTACCTTGTTAGGGTTAACATTCCTGTGGACTACTTAGTGTTGAATAACTGTCTTAATGCAGTTGTTACTTGGCAACTCTGAGCCAAACAACAACCACTTACCTTGTTAGGGTTAACATTCCTGTAGACTACTTAGTGTTGAATAACTGTCTTAATGCAGTCATTACTTGGCAACTCTGAGCCAAACAACAACCACTTACCTTGTTAGGGTTAACATTCCTGTGGACTACTTAGTGTTGAATAACTGTCTTAATGCAGTTGTTACTTGGCAACTCTGAGCCAAACAACAACCACTTACCTTGTTAGGGTTAACATTCCTGTGGACTACTTAGTGTTGAATAACTGTCTTAATGCAGTCGTTACTTGGCAACTCTGAGCCAAACAACAACCACTAACATTGTTATGGTTAACATTCCTGTAGACTACTTAGTGTTAAATAACTGTCTTAATGCAGTTGTTACTTGGCAACTCTGAGCCAAACAACAACCACTTACCTTGTTAGGGTTAACATTCCTGTGGACTACTTAGTGTTGAATAACTGTCTTAATGCAGTCGTTACTTGGCAACTCTGAGCGAAACAACAACCACTAACATTGTTAGGGTTAACATTCCTGTGGACTACTTAGTGTTGAATAACTGTCTTAATGCAGTTGTTACTTGGCAACTCTGAGCCAAACAACAACCACTTACCTTGTTAGGGTTAACATTCCTGTGGACTACTTAGTGTTGAATAACTGTCTTAATGCAGTCGTTACTTGGCAACTCTGAGCCAAACAACAACCACTAACATTGTTAGGGTTAACATTCCTGTAGACTACTTAGTGTTAAATAACTGTCTTAATGCAGTCATTACTTGGCAACTCTGAGCCAAACAACAACCACTTACCTTGTTAGGGTTAACATTCCTGTAGACTACTTAGTGTTAAATAACTGTCTTAATGCAGTCATTACTTGGCAACTCTGAGCCAAACAACAACCACTTACCTTGTTAGGGTTAACATTCCTGTAGACTACTTAGTGTTAAATAACTCTCTTAATGCAGTCATTACTTGGCAACTCTGAGACAAGCAACAACCACTAACATTGTTAGGGTTAACATTCCTGTAGACTACTTAGTGTTAAATAACTGTCTTAATGCAGTCATTACTTGGCAACTCTGAGACAAGCAACAACCACTAACATTGTTAGGGTTAACATTCCTGTAGACTACTTAGTGTTAAATAACTGTCTTAATGCAGTCATTACTTGGCAACTCTGAGACAAGCAACAACCACTTACATTGTTAGGGTTAACATTCCTGTAGACTACTTAGTGTTGAATAACTGTTTTAATGCAGTCATTACTTGGCAACTCTGAGACAAGCAACAACCACTTACATTGTTAGGGTTAACATTCCTGTAGACTACTTAGTGTTGAATAACTGTCTTAATGCAGTCATTACTTGGCAACTCTGAGACAAGCAACAACCACTTACCTTGTTAGGGTTAACATTCCTGTAGACTACTTAGTGTTAAATAACTGTCTTAATGCAGTCATTAATTGGCAACTCTGAGACAAGCAACAACCACTTACATTGTTAGGGTTAACATTCCTGTAGACTACTTAGTGTTAAATAACTCTCTTAATGCAGTCATTACTTGGCAACTCTGAGACAAGCAACAACCACTAACATTGTTAGGGTTAACATTCCTGTAGACTACTTAGTGTTAAATAACTGTCTTAATGCAGTTGTAACTTGGCAACTCTGAGCCAAACAACAACCACTTACCTTGTTAGGGTTAACATTCCTGTGGACTACTTAGTGTTGAATAACTGTCTTAATGCAGTCATTACTTGGCAACTCTGAGCCAAACAACAACCACTTACCTTGTTAGGGTTAACATTCCTGTAGACTACTTAGTGTTAAATAACTGTCTTAATGCAGTCATTACTTGGCAACTCTGAGCCAAACAACAACCACTTACCTTGTTAGGGTTAACATTCCTGTAGACTACTTAGTGTTAAATAACTGTCTTAATGCAGTCATTACTTGGCAACTCTGAGCCAAACAACAACCACTAACATTGTTAGGGTTAACATTCCTGTAGACTACTTAGTGTTAAATAACTGTCTTAATGCAGTCGTTACTTGGCAACTCTGAGCCAAACAACAACCACTTACCTTGTTAGGGTTAACATTCCTGTAGACTACTTAGTGTTGAATAACTGTCTTAATGCAGTCGTTACTTGGCAACTCTGAGACAAACAACAACCACTTACCTTGTTAGGGTTAACATTCCTGTAGACTACTTAGTGTTAAATAACTGTCTTAAAGCAGTCATTACTTGCCAACTCTGAGACAAACAACAACCACTTACCTTGTTAGGGTTAACATTCCTGTAGACTACTTAGTGTTGAATAACTGTCTTAATGCAGTCATTACTTGGCAACTCTGAGACAAGCAACAACCACTAACATTGTTAGGGTTAACATTCCTGTAGACTACTTAGTGTTGAATAACTGTCTTAATGCAGCCGTTACTTAGCAACTCTGAGATAAGTAACAACCACTAACCTTGTTAGGGTTAACATTCCTGTAGAATACTTAGTGTTGAATAACTGTCTTAATGCAGCCGTTACTTAGCAACTCTGAGATAAGTAACAACCACTAACATTGTTAGGGTTAACATTCCTGTGGAATACTTAGTGTTGAATAACTGTCTTAATGCAGCCGTTACTTAGCAACTCTGAGACAAGCAACAACCACTAACATTGTTAGGGTTAACATTCCTGTGGACTACTTAGTGTTAAATAACTGTCTTAATGCAGCCGTTACTTAGCAACTCTGAGATAAGTAACAACCACTAACATTGTTAGGGTTAACATTCCTGTGGACTACTTAGTGTTGAATAACTGTCTTAATGCAGTCGTTACTTGGCAACTCTGAGCCAAACAACAACCACTAACATTGCTAAGGTTAACATTCCTGTGGACTACTTAGTGTTAAATAACTGTCTTAATGCAGCCGTTACTTAGCAACTCTGAGACAAGCAACAACCACTAACCTTGTTAGGATTTACATTCCTGTGGACTACTTAGTGTTAAATAACTGTCTTAATGCAGTCATTACTTGGCAACTCTGAGACAAGCAACAACCACTAACATTGTTAGGGTTAACATTCCTGTAGACTACTTAGTGTTAAATAACTGTCTCAATGCAGTCATTACTTGGCAACTCTGAGACAAGCAACAACCACTTACATTGTTAGGGGTAACATTCCTGTAGACTACTTAGTGTTGAATAACTGTCTTAATGCAGTCGTTACTTGGCAACTCTGAGCCAAACAACAACCACTTACCTTGTTAGGGTTAACATTCCTGTAGACTACTTAGTGTTGAATAACTGTCTTAATGCAGTCGTTACTTGGCAACTCTGAGCCAAACAACAACCACTTACCTTGTTAGGGTTAACATTCCTGTAGACTACTTAGTGTTAAATAACTGTCTTAATGCAGTCATTACTTGGCAACTCTGAGCCAAACATCAACCACTTACCTTGTTAGGGTTAACATTCCTGTGGACTACTTAGTGTTGAATAACTGTCTTAATGCAGTTGTTACTTGGCAACTCTGAGACAAGCAACAACCACTAACATTGTTATGGTTAACATTCCTGTAGACTACTTAGTGTTAAATAACTGTTTTAATGCAGTTGTTACTTGGCAACTCTGAGCCAAACAACAACCACTTACCTTGTTAGGGTTAACATTCCTGTGGACTACTTAGTGTTGAATAACTGTCTTAATGCAGTCGTTACTTGGCAACTCTGAGCCAAACAACAACCACTAACATTGTTAGGGTTAACATTCCTGTGGACTACTTAGTGTTGAATAACTGTCTTAATGCAGTTGTTACTTGGCAACTCTGAGCCAAACAACAACCACTTACCTTGTTAGGGTTAACATTCCTGTGGACTACTTAGTGTTGAATAACTGTCTTAATGCAGTCGTTACTTGGCAACTCTGAGCCAAACAACAACCACTAACATTGTTAGGGTTAACATTCCTGTAGACTACTTAGTGTTAAATAACTGTCTTAATGCAGTCATTACTTGGCAACTCTGAGCCAAACAACAACCACTTACCTTGTTAGGGTTAACATTCCTGTAGACTACTTAGTGTTAAATAACTGTCTTAATGCAGTCATTACTTGGCAACTCTGAGACAAGCAACAACCACTTACATTGTTAGGGTTAACATTCCTTTAGACTACTTAGTGTTAAATAACTCTCTTAATGCAGTCATTACTTGGCAACTCTGAGACAAGCAACAACCACTAACATTGTTAGGGTTAACATTCCTGTAGACTACTTAGTGTTAAATAACTGTCTTAATGCAGTCATTACTTGGCAACTCTGATACAAGCAACAACCACTGACATTGTTAGGGTTAACATTCCTGTAGACTACTTAGTGTTGAATAACTGTCTTAATGCAGTCGTTACTTGGCAACTCTGAGCCAAACAACAACCACTTACCTTGTTAGGGTTAACATTCCTGTGGACTAATTAGTGTTGAATAACTGTCTTAATGCAGTCGTTACTTGGCAACTCTGAGCCAAACAACAACCACTTACCTTGTTAGGGTTAACATTCCTGTGGACTACTTAGTGTTGAATAACTGTCTTAATGCAGTCGTTACTTGGCAACTCTGAGCCAAACAACAATCACATACCTTGTTAGGGTTAACATTCCTGTAGACTACTTAGTGTTGAATAACTGTCTTAATGCAGTTGTTACTTGGCAACTCTGAGCCAAACAACAACCACTTACCTTGTTAGGGTTAACATTCCTGTGGACTACTTAGTGTTGAATAACTGTCTTAATGCAGTCGTTACTTGGCAACTCTGAGCCAAACAACAACCACTTACCTTGTTAGGGTTAACATTCCTGTAGACTACTTAGTGTTAAATAACTGTCTTAATGCAGTCATTACTTGGCAACTCTGAGCCAAACAACAACCACTTACCTTGTTAGGGTTAACATTCCTGTGGACTACTTAGTGTTGAATAACTGTCTTAATGCAGTTGTTACTTGGCAACTCTGAGACAAGCAACAACCACTTACCTTGTTAGGGTTAACATTCCTGTGGACTAATTAGTGTTGAATAACTGTCTTAATGCAGTCGTTACTTGGCAACTCTGAGCCAAACAACAACCACTTACCTTGTTAGGGTTAACATTCCTGTGGACTACTTAGTGTTGAATAACTGTCTTAATGCAGTCGTTACTTGGCAACTCTGAGCCAAACAACAACCACTTACCTTGTTAGGGTTAACATTCCTGTGGACTACTTAGTGTTGAATAACTGTCTTAATGCAGTCGTTACTTGGCAACTCTGAGCCAAACAACAACCACTTACCTTGTTAGGTTTAACATTCCTGTAGACTACTTAGTGTTGAATAACTGTCTTAATGCAGTCGTTACTTGGCAACTCTGAGCCAAACAACAACCACTTACCTTGTTAGGGTTAACATTCCTGTAGACTACTTAGTGTTGAATAACTGTCTTAATGCAGTCGTTACTTGGCAACTCTGAGCCAAACAACAACCACTTACCTTGTTAGGGTTAACATTCCTGTGGACTACTTAGTGTTGAATAACTGTCTTAATGCAGTTGTTACTTGGCAACTCTGAGCCAAACAACAACCACTTACCTTGTTAGGGTTAACATTCCTGTAGACTACTTAGTGTTAAATAACTGTCTTAATGCAGTCATTACTTGGCAACTCTGAGCCAAACAACAACCACTTACCTTGTTAGGGTTAACATTCCTGTGGACTACTTAGTGTTGAATAACTGTCTTAATGCAGTTGTTACTTGGCAACTCTGAGACAAGCAACAACCACTAACATTGTTATGGTTAACATTCCTGTAGACTACTTAGTGTTAAATAACTGTCTTAATGCAGTTGTTAATTGGCAACTCTGAGCCAAACAACAACCACTTACCTTGTTAGGGTTAACATTCCTGTGGACTACTTAGTGTTGAATAACTGTCTTAATGCAGTCGTTACTTGGCAACTCTGAGCCAAACAACAACCACTAACATTGTTAGGGTTAACATTCCTGTGGACTACTTAGTGTTGAATAACTGTCTTAATGCAGTTGTTACTTGGCAACTCTGAGCCAAACAACAACCACTTACCTTGTTAGGGTTAACATTCCTGTGGACTACTTAGTGTTGAATAACTGTCTTAATGCAGTCGTTACTTGGCAACTCTGAGCCAAACAACAACCACTAACATTGTTAGGGTTAACATTCCTGTAGACTACTTAGTGTTAAATAACTGTCTTAATGCAGTCATTACTTGGCAACTCTGAGCCAAACAACAACCACTTACCTTGTTAGGGTTAACATTCCTGTAGACTACTTAGTGTTAAATAACTGTCTTAATGCAGTCATTACTTGGCAACTCTGAGACAAACAACAACCACTTACATTGTTAGGGTTAACATTCCTTTAGACTACTTAGTGTTAAATATCTCTCTTAATGCAGTCATTACTTGGCAACTCTGAGACAAGCAACAACCACTAACATTGTTAGGGTTAACATTCCTGTAGACTACTTAGTGTTAAATAACTGTCTTAATGCAGTCATTACTTGGCAACTCTGATACAAGCAACAACCACTGACATTGTTAGGGTTAACATTCCTGTAGACTACTTAGTGTTGAATAACTGTCTTAATGCAGTCGTTACTTGGCAACTCTGAGCCAAACAACAACCACTTACCTTGTTAGGGTTAACATTCCTGTGGACTAATTAGTGTTGAATAACTGTCTTAATGCAGTCGTTACTTGGCAACTCTGAGCCAAACAACAACCACTTACCTTGTTAGGGTTAACATTCCTGTGGACTACTTAGTGTTGAATAACTGTCTTAATGCAGTCGTTACCTGGCAACTCTGAGCCAAACAACAACCACTTACCTTGTTAGGGTTAACATTCCTGTAGACTACTTAGTGTTGAATAACTGTCTTAATGCAGTCGTTACTTGGCAACTCTGAGCCAAACAACAACCACTTACCTTGTTAGGGTTAACATTCCTGTGGACTACTTAGTGTTGAATAACTGTCTTAATGCAGTCGTTACTTGGCAACTCTGAGCCAAACAACAACCACTTACCTTGTTAGTGTTAACATTCCTGTGGACTACTTAGTGTTGAATAACTGTCTTAATGCAGTTGTTACTTGGCAACTCTGAGCCAAACAACAACCACTTACCTTGTTAGGGTTAACATTTCTGTGGACTACTTAGTGTTGAATAACTTTCTTAATGCAGTTGTTACTTGGCAACTCTGAGCCAAACAACAACCACTTACCTTGTTAGGGTTAACATTCCTGTATACTACTTAGTGTTGAATAACTGTCTTAATGCAGTCGTTACTTGGCAACTCTGAGCCAAACAACAACCACTTACCTTGTTAGGGTTAACATTCCTGTGGACTACTTAGTGTTGAATAACTGTCTTAATGCAGTTGTTACTTGGCAACTCTGAGCCAAACAACAAATACTTACCTTGTTAGGGTTAACATTCCTGTAGACTACTTAGTGTTGAATAACTGTATTAATGCAATTGTTACTTGGCAACTCTGAGCCTAACAACAACCACTTACCTTGTTAGGGTTAACATTCCTGTAGACTACTTAGTGTTGAATAACTGTCTTAATGCAGTCGTTACTTGGCAACTCTGAGCCAAACAACAACCACTTACCTTGTTAGGGTTAACATTCCTGTGGACTACTTAGTGTTGAATAACTGTCTTAATGCAGTCATTACTTGGCATCTCTGAGACAAGCAACAACCACTAACATTGTTAGGGTTAACATTCCTGTAGACTACTTAGTGTTAAATAACTGTCTTAATGCAGTCATTACTTGGCAACTCTGAGACAAGAAACAACCACTTACCTTGTTAGGGTTTACATTCCTGAAGACTACTTAGTGTTGATAACTGTATTAATGCAGTTGTTACTTGGCAACTCTGAGCCAAACAACAACCACTTACCTTGTTAGGGTTAACATTCCTGTAGACTACTTAGTGTTGAATAACTGTATTAATTCAGTCGTTACTTAGCAACTCTGAGCCAAACAACAACCACTTACCTTGTTAGGGTTAACATTCCTGTGGACTACTTAGTGTTGAATAACTGTATTAATTTAGTCATTACTTAGCAACTCTGAGACAAGCAACAGCCACTAACATTGTTAGGGTTTACATTCCTGTGGACTACTTAGTGTTGAATAACTGTCTTAATGCAGTCGTTACTTGGCAACTCTGAGCCAAACAACAACCACTTACCTTGTTAGGGTTTACATTCCTGTAGACTACTTAGTGTTAAATAACTGTATTAATTCAGTCGTTACTTAGCAACTCTGAGCCAAACAACAACCACTTACCTTGTTAGGGTTAACATTCCTGTAGACTACTTAGTGTTGAATAACTGTATTAATTTAGTCATTACTTAGCAACTCTGAGACAAGCAACAGCCACTAACATTGTTAGGGTTTACATTCCTGTGGATTACTTAGTGTTGAATAACTGTCTTAATGCAGTCGTTACTTAGCAACTCTGAGCCAAACAACAACCACTTACCTTGTTAGGGTTAACATTTCTGTGGACTACTTAGTGTTGAATAACTGTATTAATGCAGTCGTTACTTAGCAACTCTGAGCCAAACAACAACCACTTACCTTGTTAGGGTTAACATTCCTGTAGACTACTTAGTGTTGAATAACTGTATTAATTTAGTCATTACTTAGCAACTCTGAGACAAGCAACAGCCACTAACATTGTTAGGGTTTACATTCCTGTGGACTACTTAGTGTTGAATAACTGTCTTAATGCAGTCGTTACTTGGCAACTCTGAGCCAAACAACAACCACTTACCTTGTTAGGGTTAACATTCCTGTAGACTACTTTGTGTTGAATAACTGTATTAATTTAGTCATTACTTAGCAACTCTGAGACAAGCAACAGCCACTAACATTGTTAGGGTTTACATTCCTGTGGACTACTTAGTGTTGAATAACTGTCTTAATGCAGTCGTTACTTGGCAACTCTGAGCCAAACAACAACCACTTACCTTGTTAGGGTTTACATTCCTGTAGACTACTTAGTGTTAAATAACTGTATTAATTCAGTCGTTACTTAGCAACTCTGATTTAAACAACAACCACTTACCTTGTTAGGGTTAACATTCCTGTAGACTACTTTGTGTTGAATAACTGTATTAATTTAGTCATTACTTAGCAACTCTGAGACAAGCAACAGCCACCAACATTGTTAGGGTTTACATTCCTGTGGACTACTTAGTGTTGAATAACTGTCTTAATGCAGTCGTTACTTAGCAACTCTGAGCCAAACAACAACCACTTACCTTGTTAGGGTTAACATTCCTATAGACTACTTAGTGTTGAATAACTGTATTAATTTAGTCATTACTTAGCAACTCTGAGACAAGCAACAGCCACTAACATTGTTAGGGTTTACATTCCTGTGGACTACTTAGTGTTGAATAACTGTCTTAATGCAGTCGTTACTTGGCAACTCTGAGCCAAACAACAACCACTTACCTTGTTAGGGTTTACATTCCTGTAGACTACTTAGTGTTAAATAACTGTATTAATTCAGTCGTTACTTAGCAACTCTGAGTTAAACAACAACCACTTACCTTGTTAGGGTTAACATTCCTGTAGACTACTTAGTGTTGAATAACTGTATTAATTTAGTCATTACTTAGCAACTCTGAGACAAGCAACAGCCACTAACATTGTTAGGGTTTACATTCCTGTGGACTACTTAGTGTTGAATAACTGTCTTAATGCAGTCGTTACTTAGCAACTCTGAGCCAAACAACAACCACTTACCTTGTTAGGGTTAACATTTCTGTGGACTACTTAGTGTTGAATAACTGTATTAATGCAGTCCTTACTTGGCAACTCTGAGCCAAACAACAACCACTTACCTCGTTAGGGTTAACATTCCTGTGGACTACTTACTGTTGAATAACTGAGATGTTAGACCGTTGTAAACTGCAGGCATTCGTTTGAAGAGTAACATTTTTTACGTGATCTTACAGATATTATTCAATTTTAACATTAAGATATTTGTAAAGTTAAATGCGTAACGCTCTATACTGTCTGTCATAGTTAGGATCATCAATCCGTATATTACATTTATAACTAATACATAATGTTTATTATAATTTAATAATAACAAAGTTAACTTTAATTTTATAATGACATTTGTCTAATAATGAAGGCTAAAAAAGAAATTAAAATTGTATATACATAGTAAAATAGTGTAAGTAACTATTTTGAGTTGTGTTGCCTAAAAGTATTGAACTAATTCCTAGATGTTGTTTGTATTTGTAAAAACGTATCAACCATTAGAAAGGTTAAAGTCACATGATATTAATATTAGTCCTAATATTTTAATTTTTATTAAGATGAATTTGATTAATGTTCACAAATGCAATACAAAAACAAATTAAATGACAAGATTTTTAAGTAAAATGTTATTTATAGTATAAAATTGAGCATTTTAGATGTTGTAAACAAGCAAGATATTTAATAAAGATAAATATATTGCAATAACCCTACCACAGAAGGTGTCGGATTGTAGAAAACAAATATGTGACTTATTTATGCTCCTTACATAGGTGAAATGTAGAAGGTCACAGCTGTTTCAGTTTGAGGAGGAAATTGGATAACAACGTATTTTTCTTGCCAAATATGTTATTAATGTTAACAGGGTAATATTTAAAATTGCTTTCGGCATTTGTAATAATGATAACTAGTAAATTGTAATATAGTAAGAAGCTGGTTTCCAAAATTATTTGAAATTAATACTTTTAAAATGTTAATGACTTTAATCTTTAATGACTTTAATTTTTATTGCAAAATTTCATAGTTTTTATGAAAATTAACATCTGATATTAAAAAATTATTTTCAAACGTAGCTTGGAATCTTCTTTTTACTCACAATATTAATTGTGATTTTACATCTAATGGAAACTTAATAGAATATTAAAACTTAATATATTTGTATTTATGTTTTAAATTACCTAAATTTAATGATTGGCTGCGGGAATGTGTTTTATATATTTTTTATTATAGAATTTTCTTTTAGATTTGTCTCATTTTTGCAATTAATAATATTATAGTATTTAAGATATACTGAGAAATAATATTTACCCGTAGGAGTTCTGAGTGGATTGTCAGTAAATAATTCTAAAACTGAGCTTGGTCCGAGTGCTACTACTCTAAACGTGCAACTATGTAATCTGAGCATTGTTAATGTTATAGTTACAAATATTGTTTAATTGTTATTAATAATATTCACCTCATTTATTTAGATTTTTTATTATTGATTTGGTTAAAAGTATTGATTGATGATTGATCACTGCAAATCATGCTGAATGTTTTGATACCTCGTACATTCATAAAACTTTTCAATTTCATATATAACAGTAACTATAATATATATACATCTAAATAAGAGTTGTTGTAACATATTGTGACATCCAAAGTGGCCTCAATCCTGGGAACTGGTGATGCGGAAGTAATAGATGGGTCGCTGACCACCTGCCCTGCTTGTTTACAACCTTTGGGGCACAATGGCTTACGCATGAACGCCCTTTTACCTCTTCAATGAACTTCTAGAATCTTCTGGGTTGACGAGCCAGCTCTGTCATGGAACTTCGGACGCAGGGGAATTCAAGAAGCTTCTAGATGGAGACCTGCAGGTGATATATACGGCCCGGATACCAGAGTCAGTCAGTCATTCAGTCAGACAGTCAGTGAGTCTAGAGCCTACAGCCCGGGTGTTTGCAGCGACAGTTCTACAGTGCGAGTGAAGTGTCCGTGTGAAGTGAAGTGGTCTACGGAGAAGTTACCGGTGAGTGGTTCGTTGTGGGGATCAACGAAGGAACAGTGCGGTACTTGTGGACGACTTCTGAGGGGACACTGAAGAAACTGTGAGTGAACTGTTAGCATTGGACTGTAGGTAGTAGGGAATCTAGTAGAGTCACTTTATAGTTAGAATTGTAAATAATAGTAGAGAATCTAGGAAAGCCACTTTATAGAGCTAGGAATTGTAATTAAAAGAAGGGAATTTAGTAAAGTCACTTTGCAGTTAGTAGTTGTAATTAATGATGCCATCTAAGATTGTAAATATAAATTAGTTTAACTGTAACAGTAGGCCTAATAGTAAAT
Organism: Stictocephala bisonia; assembly: GCA_035578905.1. Lineage (NCBI taxonomy): Eukaryota > Metazoa > Arthropoda > Insecta > Hemiptera > Membracidae > Stictocephala > Stictocephala bisonia. Next base: position 7,083 of record JAQJVL010003092.1, on the reverse strand, counting down.
TGTACTTTTCTCAATAGTTTAAAGTTAAGGAAATAATCCATTTAATTATAATAAGTTAATTTTATATATTCAGTAAATTTAGTAATTGTTTAGTATATCGTGTTGCTTATTTGTAAAACCCACATAGTGATTAATTATTTATAAATTAGGACGTAAAAAACGTCACACTGGTGTCAGAAGTAGGATTGATTTGTTAGAGCAACACGTTTAATATTTTTATTTATTGATAGTTATTATTAGGCTCTTTATTGAATTCATTTACTGTAATTCTATATTGTTCAAACGTAGTTTTGTAAAAGAACGATGGCATCTAGTGGAGTTAAGTTAGTAGACTTAAAAGTGGCTGATTTAAAGCGGGAGTTAGAAGAAAGGGACTTAGATCATACTGGAACAAAATCAGTTTTAGTAAGTAGACTTAAGCAGGCAATGCTAGAAGCAGGGGATGATCCAGAAACATTCCTTTTTGAAACTGAAGCTAGTTCACTTAAGTCTATGATTACCAGAAATGCAGAGAAATTACGAAGTGACTTAGAGAGAAATGCAGAGAAATTACAAAGTGACTTAGAGTGAAATGCAGAGAAATTACAAAGTGACTTAGCAGAGAAATTACATAGTGACTTAAAAAGAAATGCAGAGAAATTACAAAGTGACTTAAAAGGTGACTTAAAAGAAGTGAAAGATGACTTAACCGAAAAACTAAATAGTAATTGTAAAACTTTAAAGGAAGAGTTAGCTACAGAATTTAATTATAAAATTTGCCAAGTTGAAGACGAATTTAAAAAGCAATTAGATGACTGTTCGAACGAATTTAAAAAACAATTAGATGACTGTTCGAAGCAATTAGGTGATAGGATTAGGTTTTTAGAAGAAATGGTTCAGGGGAGGAAGGAGTCAATAACCTGCAATGAACCACCTGGGATCTCAGGAAGTGGACAGCAACCGCCCAGCCTTAAACCTCGGCCCAGTGTGTGTCCACCCGTAAATAACGCAAGTTTGCCAACCTTCGACGGAAAGATGTCCTGGGAAGATTTTATTACTTTGTTTGAGACTGCCGCTGCTGTCTACAATTGGCCATCATCAGCGAAGGCGTCCATGTTGTGCCTTTCACTTCGTGGAGAAGCTCTGAGCGTACTGCAAACCGTTCCACCTGCTGAGCGACAGAATTACGAAGATTTGATTAGACGGTTGGAAATGCGGTTCGGACATAAACACATGGAACTGGTCTACAGATCTCAGCTCAGGAGTCGTCACCAGAAGTCCAATGAGAGTCTTCAAGAATTCGAAGCTGACATCGCACGATTAGTGAGGGGCGCTTATCCCACAGTGGACGAAGCTGTCTACGAGAGCCTATCCATTGAAAGGTTCCTCGATGGGCTGCGGGATGCTGAGACGCAGCAGGCTGTAAAGTTGGCCCGGCCTAACACGTTAAACGAGGCCCTGACGCAAGCCTTAGAGTTTGAGGCCGTAAAGCAATCCGTCCGGGGCCAGGCACGTCTGCGAGGAGTCTACGCAGAGGAAGAAGAACCTATGAAGATAGAAGACATCGTAAGAAAAGTACTTGATGCCCTGAGGGACCGGAAGAAGGAGATTCGCTGTTGGGGGTGTGGAGAGTTAGACCATTACCGAAGTAAATGCCCGAGTAAAGCCTCTCGGGGGCAGAGGCAGGGAAAACTAAAAAGGGTTGATGGTAAGGGGCAACTGTCAACCCAGCAACTTGAGGCCCCAGCTAAGAGCATCATCGTAGCATCTTTGTCAGGTCAGACCAACAGCCTTTACATAGACGGATTGGTAAACTGGGAGCCCAGAAGCCTTTTGCTGGACACTGGTGCAACGATGACGATACTGAATGAAGATATTTGTCCTTCCTCTATGAAAATAACTCTGACGACCTGGACAGTGAAGACTGCGACTGGGGACTTTGCCAGCGTCCGCGGGGAGACAGTTGCCACCTTCTGCATCGGGGGTGCATGTCTTGAGCATCGCGCTCTTGTAGCTGATATTGAGGAGGACGTCATACTCGGCATAGACATGATGACGAAACTTGGCTTACAGTTAGACCCCAGGAAAGGAGTGACGACCATTGGGGGAGAGGAAGTTGCTCTTCAGCATAGGAAGAATTTATCTTCTTGGGTGCGCTTGTTGAAGGACGCCACTCTGCCACCTCGAACTCAGAAGATCGTCAGAGCAGAAATGGACAAGACTATTCCGGAAGGCCAGAACTTAATGCTGGAACCAGTTATAAACGACGAGGAACTTGGACGTGGGGTACTTGTAGCGAAAACACTGTTCAAATCTTCTAAGGAAGTTCCAGTCCGTATAATGAATTTGAATGACCATCCTGTTGCATTGAAACAAGGTAAGCTCCTAGGTAAATGTTCTTCGGTTTCTTCTGTTTCACGAGCTGATAGGAATATCTCTTCAGACCATAAAAACCTTCCAGAAGACATAGCGGAGTTTGTAAGAGATGCATGCAGGGGAATGACATTGGATCAAACGAAGCAAGTCGCTAGGCTAATAACAGAGTATCAAGATGTGTTTGAAACTGCTACGGGGCCAAAAGGTAGGACAACTGTGGTTCAACATAAAATTGATGTTGGAGACGCTAGACCAATCCGTCAAATACCTAGAAGACTACCCTGGGCGAAGAGAGAAGAGGCAGAGCGAAAAATAAAAGAAATGGAGCAAGATGGAGTGATTGAGCCCTCCAGCAGCCCATGGACTTAGCCGGTAGTACTAGTAAAGAAGAAGGATGGGACTTCCAGGTTCTGCGTGGATTACCGACTACTGAACAATGCTACGAAGAAAGACAGTTATCCCTTGCCCCGGATTGACGACACTCTGGATGCTCTCGGAGGCTGTAGGTTCTTCTCGACCCTGGACTTGAAGAGCGGGTACTGGCAGGTGGAGATAGCTCCGGAGGACCAAGAGAAAACAGCGTTTTCCATAGGGAATGGAAACGGACTTTGGCAGTTCACGGTGATGCTCTTTGGACTCTGCAATGCTCCAGCTACCTTCGAGAGACTCATGGAAAATGTGCTACGGGGACTGACTTGGGAAACTTGTCTAGTGTATCTGGACGACATCATAGTCCTAGGGAAGACGTTTAACGACCATTTTCAGAATCTGGAGAAAGTTTTTAAGAGGCTTCGTTCTTCCAACCTGAAGTTAAACCTAAAAAAATGTAATCTTTTCAAGAATAAGGTTAACTATCTTGGACACGTAGTGTCATCTGAAGGAGTGACTGTGGACCCGGAGAAGATTAGCACCGTGAAGGAGTGGCCTGTCCCACGTAACAAACATGAGGTGAGGAGTTTTCTTGGACTTTGCACCTACTACCGCCGCTTCGTGAAGGGCTATGCTGATATTGCTAAGCCACTGACCAAGCTCACCGAAGAACAGCGTAAGTTTGAGTGGACTCCGGAGGCTAGTGAGGCTTTTGATACACTTAAAACTTCCCTTTGCAGCGCTCCAATCTTAGGGTTCCCACGGTTTGGAGAGAAATTCATTGTGGACACGGACGCCAGCGATGTGGGTATAGGGGCAGTTCTCTCCCAAGTTCAGGACGACCATGAAGCTGTAATAGCTTACTTCAGCAGAACGCTATCCAAAGCAGAGAGGAATTATTGCGTCACCAGAAGAGAGCTACTTGCAGTCGTGAAGTCATTAGAGCACTTTCACAAGTACCTCTATGGACAGCCTTTCCATTTAAGGACCGACCATTCTGCCCTGACTTGGCTAATGAACTTCAAGAACCTGGAGGGACAGACAGCTCGATGGGTGCAGCGTCTTCAAGAATACAACTTCACCTCTGAACACCGACGAGGGAGAAACCATTCCAATGCCGACGCCCTATCTCGCCGACCTTGCCCAGAGGGTTGTAAGCACTGCTCCAAGGTAGAAGAGAGGAATCCGTCCGTGGAAGTGCGTTGTGTCTCTTTGGAGCCAGCTAGTGGATGGGAGCCGTAGGACCTCCGTAAAGAACAGTTTGAGGATATTGAGGTTGGACCACTGCTGCGGGAGAAGGAATCGGGGGCTCGCCCTAGCTGGGAAGACATTGCAGCTAGGAACCATGTGTATAAGAGCTACTGGGCACAGTGGGACTCAATGAAGGTTAAGAATGGAGTGCTTATAAGAATCTGGGAGGCCCCTAATGGTAGGAAGCAGATTGAACAGATAGTGCTCCCCAGAAGTAAAAGAAAGGAAGTGCTGGAGGAGATCCACAATGGAGCATCTGGTGGGCCCTTAGGTGTCAACAGAATGGTGGACAAGCTACGTCAGTGGTTCTACTGGTTGAACTTGAGGGCTGATGTAGAGAAGTGGTGCCGCCAATGTGATTTCTGTACTGGAAGCCGAGGGCCACAAAAAAGAAGTCGAGGCAGAATGCAACAGTACAACGTTGGGGCACCCTTCGAGAGGATCGCCATCGACATCGCCGGTCCATTTCCCATGTCAGATGCAGGAAATAAATATCTCCTGGTGGTCATGGACTACTTTACGAAATGGCCAGAAGTATACGCCATACCAAATCAAGAAGCCGCAACAGTAGCTGGGTGCTTGGTGAACGAATTCATCTGTCGGTATGGAGTGCCACGTGAGCTGCACAGCGACCAAGGGACGAACTTCGGATCCTTGTTGATGAAGGAGGTGCTTCAGCGTCTCGGAGTGCACAAGACACGGACAACTGCACTTCATCCGCAATCTGATGGGATGGTCGAGAGATACATAAAGACACTCGTTGGACACCTCAGGAAAGTTGTGTCCACCAATCAGCGGGATTGGGATCGGAAGGTGCCCATTTTCCTCCTGGCATACAGATCTTCGGTCCACGATACTACGGGTTTCACCCCAGCAAGGATGATCTTCGGAAGAGAGCTGCGGCTGCCCAGCGACCTCATGTTCGGCCTACCACCTGACGCAAAGCAGCCCGTGACGGACTACGCCTGCGAGCTCGTCGACCACCTACACGACACTCACGAGTTCGCTCGTCAGCACCTAAAAATGGCCAGTGACAAAATGAAAGCTCGCTACGACCGGCAAGCCAATTCGACTGGATTCCAGGTGAACGACCTGGTGTGGCTCTACAGTCCCCTCCGGAAAAAGGGGAGATGCCCGAAATTTCAACAGGATTGGCAAGGACCTTATCGGGTAGTGACACGAATCAACGATGTGGTCTACAGGATTCAAAGACACCCAAGAGGCAAGATGCTTGTGGTCCACCTTGATCGCCTAGCACCGTACCATGGAGCGGAAGCTGATCGGGACGATCAGCCTTAAGGAGGGGGCAGTGTGACATCCAAAGTGGCCTCAATCCTGGGAACTGGTGATGCGGAAGTAATAGATGGGTCGCTGACCACCTGCCCTGCTTGTTTACAGCCTTTGGGGCACAATGGCTTACGCATGAACGCCCCTTTACCTCTTCAATGAACTTCTAGAATCTTCTGGGTTGACGAGCCAGCTCTGTCATGGAACTTCGGACACAGGGGAATTCAAGAAGCTTCTAGATGGAGACCTGCAGGTGATATATACGGCCCGGATACCAGAGTCAGTCAGTCAGTCAGTCAGACAGTCAGTGAGTCTAGAGCCTACAGCCCGGGTGTTTGCAGCGACAGTTCTACAGTGCGAGTGAAGTGTCCGTGTGTAGTGAAGTGGTCTACGGAGAAGTTACCGGTGAGTGGTTCGTTGTGGGGATCAACGAAGGAGCAGTGCGGTACTTGTGGACGACTTCTGAGGGGACACTGAAGAAACTGTGAGTGAACTGTTAGCATTGGACTGTAGGTAGTAGGGAATCTAGTAGAGTCACTTTATAGTTAGAATTGTAAATAATAGTAGAGAATCTAGGAAAGCCACTTTATAGAGCTAGGAATTGTAATTAAAAGAAGGGAATTTAGTAAAGTCACTTTGCAGTTAGTAGTTGTAATTATTGATGCCATCTAAGATTGTAAATATAAATTAGTTTAACTGTAACAGTAGGCCTAATAGTAAATTGTACTTTTCTCAATAGTTTAAAGTTAAGGAAATAATCCATTTAATTATAATAAGTTAATTTTATATATTCAATAAATTTAGTAATTGTTTAGTATATCGTGTTGCTTATTTGTAAAACCCACATAGCGATTAATTATTTATAAATTAGGACGTAAAAAACGTCACAATATTTATTCTAAAAAACTTGCGATAGCCATTTATCTGTATCTAACTGTTTTAATAAAATTAATACGAAAAGACAAATATTTAAAATTATTTAAAAAAAAAAAAACGATCAAAGTAGAAACAATGTAACATATGTATAATGAAGCCATTAAAAAAAGAGGTAGAGCTTTATTGTGACTTTTTATATTTATAAAACAATAAGTGTCCTTTTTAACCCACTGGTAGAAAACCAGTTGGGTAGGTAACGATTATTGATCTGTAAATTGTAAACAAAAATTCATTATATTCACAACAAAAACAATAAAAACGAAATATTTAAATGTTTTCATTAAACATGCTAGTAAGTTGCTATAGACTTTTCTAAAAATAATTACGCAAATAAAACAAGTACATAAACTTTCACTTGTCATAAACCTTTCCTGTTTTACAGTTCCGGAATCAGTCCACAGTCATAAAGCAGGGTCAATAAGCAAGTCTTTTATATACATGACATCACTGATTCCCCAACCCAGCTTGAAAATGACATGAGCTTCAGTTGCAGTTGTTTTGTGTATGAATTTTTTGTTCCATTTCAGATATAATTCAACGCTTACAAACATGTTTTAAGTTCAACGTATCAGGAGTTAATTTCATCTTTAATTAATTTCACATAAATAAATATGTTAATATTGAAGTTTTTATGTTTGTATTGTTATGAAATAAATTATAGTTATAGGAAAAGTAAAAATTATGATGTAAGAATATGTGACATCAAATAAAAATAAACTACTATATCCATATTAATATTATTATAGGTTATTATGACTCCTACTACAACTGATCACACTCCGAGTACAAACTAAGCACAGAAAATAAATAATGCACTCCAATATACAGAGAAGCTGAACAGTTTGAAGCTGTGTTAATCCCTTTATAATGAATTGGGATAAAGGA